>CABFOV010003093.1:0-71424 GCA_902141375.1 Timema poppense
AAGGCCATATTGTGTTTGTCCCCCTTTTATATGTTTCTATCCACCTGTCCTGTACCTTCTTCCAAATATAATACAATTATCTTCTTTATCTGAAGTTCTCTTGTGAAAGGATTAAAAAAGGAGGAAGCTAATTCTATCACCAGTATATTTTATGTAAAATATGCCTCATAGGCACTTTATAAGAAAGAATAATTCCGAAACTCTTTCTAATCATTAAGCTCAGTAAAATAATTTATGTTCTCATTATGTTACATCATAAAATTATCTCTGAAGCCTAAAATATATTTTCATAAATAAATTACTTTTGTCCAAATAAAAATAATTGTTCAATACATATTTAACGGTTTAATTGTGAAATAATGAATTTATAAATCAGGCATGTCAAACTTGCAACCCAATCTATGATACTGTGTGGCCTGCAGACCTTTTGATGAACCAATGTACAATTCATCTTATTATACATATCCTTGAACTAAAACATTTGAGATGACATTTTGTAATTGGTCATAATTTGGGAAAATCTAGCAATTAAATTTGGAATATCAAATTTCTATTTTAGACTAACCAGAGATTTATTCCCCCCAAAAATGATAAATTTGCCAACCAAATATGTACAATGTTTAGCAGTTATTTTTTCTTGTGAAACAGAACAAACACCCAAGTGAGCATGGCAATCAATTATGCTAAAGACTTTAGCACAATATTTAAAGCCTTCATATTCTTATCGTAAACATATTTATCAAATTTCTAAAAATAATAATAATAAAAATTGAGAGAAAGTTTTAACATTTTATTTAACCTTAATTTTCTTTTTGATACGATAAGGATTTTGAAATTTAGATTTTTCTTAAGATGGTAACAATATTGTATTTTCTGAAATGCAATCACCTCAGTATTTCCAATTTGTCTCTTATGACCAAATGAGTTTGACACAACTGTTTTAGATGAGGGCAATCCTAATTCTGTTTTGAAAAATACAATATAATCTATTTTATAGCATAATTTGAAATAATATTTTAATTGGTTTTATACAATGTAACAATTTTTTTTCTATTTATTGATACAATGGCGGAAAATAATGTTCTCAGCACACTTCATTATTGAATCATTAATAATGGCCTTATTGATTAGAAACACATGAAAACGACATAGACACACTGTTCAATAATGTACTGTTAGAAATAACTAGTGAAGGAAGCCAATTTGAAAGAAAAGTTAGGTTAGGCCTTCATAAAAATAAATAAATTCCTCTCATTTCTTCATACATTTTCACACATCCAAATTACTATCATGTTCACAGTAAAAATGTAAATTTAATATACTTTTTTCATAATAAGAAAGAAATAAAAACACTGTAAAACACGGAGAATAATAAATTGCAGAGACATGTTTGAAAAAGTTTTAAGGTACCATACTTTTACTTTCCTTTTAAACGTTTTCAAATAATTTGCAAAAAGACCTTTTTTCTCTTGTTTTAAGTCTGTCTCTTTCTTATTGTGAAAAAGCAATATTTCGGTAAATTAAAGGACTGTGTAGCAGTGAAAGTAATAAAAAGTTTAAGTGTGACAAGTGTATGACAAAATGAAAAGTTTATTTGAGTTTATCATGAGCTTATCTAACTATCCTTTCTGGTTGGCCTCCTCCCTTAACACATACATTACTGTACAGTTTTTCCACACTATTTTCATAATGTTATAATTTAGATAAATATTAATTTATAATTGATTAGTTAAGAGTATTTGTAACATTGGCCTTCTCATATTAGTACACAATAGTTCACAATTTATAATTGAAACATATCTTTGCATAGCGCTAAGAAAAGGCTAACTAGTGATGTATTCATTGCAGCATACTGTTTGGATAGTTAATTAATTGAGAAAAAATGCATTCATTATTTCGAGGAAAAACATAGCTACTTAATAATTTTTAATGGTGAATTTTTTTTTTTCTTTGGAGAAGAAGGGAGATTGATATTATTTTGCTTTTATTTCATGGGTGTGAAATCCTGCCTAGACATTTGTTTTCAGTTTAAAACTTTTATTTCAAATATATTATAACTTATTAATATGTTGGTAAAATACTTTAAAATACTTCAAGCTATATTTGGAGAATCATTTGTATCCAGAGCTATTTTTTTTCCAGCACTTTTTCTTAGTAGAGTGAAATTATAATGATAATTATATATTCTTTACACTGTTGTTTTGAGTAATAATGTATAGGTTGAATCTTTTGTTATACAATCCATGTTAGGATATAGTGGTACACTTATAATTATATTAAATACAATAAAATAAGACTCAATACAAGTCTGTTAAATTTTGTATATTTTATTTTCAGAGAATTTGTTGTCTTATTTAGGCCTAGCTTTGGTGAGCAAATATTGACCATATTTAGACAACTTAAGAATTTATCTAGCTATAAAAACAGTTTGCACCTTGGTATTAACAGAACAATATTATCGAGATAAGATAATCACAAACAAATAATAAAAAAAACTTTATTCCCCTAAAACAGTGGGGCTCGAACTTGATTTTGGCATGCTCCTTTTGGAAAGCAAAAAGACAACAATTACAATATTAAATGTTTTTAATTACCTCTAAGCTCCTTGGCTTGATATTAGACACAGCTAATCTAAAATCAAGTTTCAAATTCAATTTATTTAGATACATGGTTTATATGACAACCATGGCATTAAACGACAGTTCACAAATATATTTGTATTCAAAAAAGAGAAATACCTTAATTACTAAATTCCCAAGATGTGAGTATTTGCTCTTTTCTAGCCAAAATTTGTTCAAAAGGTTTGTTTTGAAAATTTACATGTAATGTTTTGTTTTCTTTAAGATCCATACAATAATCTTGGGCTTTGATTGAAGGATGTGATATTTATTTGGTTTTTGCAAAAGGATTAGCCAATCATATTCTTAATTTTAAAGGATATTATATTATTTAAAAAAATGCTTGCTCTAGGTTTTATTAAGTGGGTAGACACAATATATTCAATCTATGTAATACTTTAATGGTTTTCTTTAGCAAAATATAACAGAAAAAATTTCAAAGTTTTGCTTTTTAAAAAGTTCTAAAAAAATTAACAAGTTTTTAACTACAGAATGACATTATTTTATTACTCTTCATTAATACGACTTTTACTATGATTTTCATGTACTCTTTAGGAATATGCCACACATCTCCATATTGAATCCACGTAGTTCATCAACAATATAGACTAGTTTTCATAATTATATGTTTTGAAAAAATAAGTTAAGTTTATAAATGATCTTTACATCTAATAAATTATAAATATTAAAGTTTCAAGCTAGAGTACAAAAATAAGCCTAAACAAATTGGAGTACAGCAAATTTGTTTTGCCAACTTCGTATCCAAAGTTAAGCTTAAAATGCTTTTTATCTCTCTCTTTGCATCAAATTTTAATTTAAAAAAATCTAGTTTTGATGTTATAGCTTGTAAATATTGTATAGCAACAAATATATTTAGTTTGTACAGTCCAAATATAAATGTTATAAATGTTACTAAAGCAATTTTTTTATATATTTACACATCAAGTCATGTTATCTGCAACAATTACTTTAACTATAGAGTATCAATGTATATGAATTAATCCTAATAAAAAGTCATGTGTCACCAGTTACGACGGCAAAAATATGGGTTTGTATTTTATAAGAAATCCTTTATGCCGGAATCCTATACTTTAAGCAGGGCACCAAGGTTGTACCGTGAGGTTTTTGCCTAACATCTAAGAAATGTTCCTTGAGTCATCAAGAATCAAATAAACAAATACATACCTATTCAGTTTATAAAGGTTGTGGAGATATTAATAATTAATTATATAATGAATTAATTTTTAATTTTAACAATTTCATAAATAGTACTATTGAAATATATTTTATTATAAAATAATGAAAAAATTAAAGTTGTAAATTCCATCATTAACCTGAAGGTTAAGGTCTGATGATCTGAGTAGCCAGAGTGTGACTAAGGTAGGTGGGTGTTAAACACACATTTACTGGAGTGAATAAATATTTGCCAAGTGCATGGCTCATTATTAATTTAAATTCAGATAGGGGTATGTTGGTTTATTTCAACTCTTAATTGATCCAAGAACACTTCGCAGATGTTTGGAAATTTCCTGGTACACCCTGTGAATTGCAACCTCCTTAATAAATCCTATTGGCTGATTATGGTGTAAACATTTTTACTATGAACTATTACATACATCTTCAATATTAAAACCT
Source organism: Timema poppense (assembly GCA_902141375.1). Lineage (NCBI taxonomy): Eukaryota > Metazoa > Arthropoda > Insecta > Phasmatodea > Timematidae > Timema > Timema poppense. Next base: position 4,254 of record CABFOV010003093.1, read on the forward strand.
AGAACAATATTTTTTTGTAATAATCTATGATCAAATTTCCTTACTGTTACAAACCTACCCTTATTTCAAAACACTGAAACCTCGATTTATTGTTACCAGATTCAACCTTTAATTTCTATTGTCCCTGAATTAATCCTATTTAAACTATGTAAAGAAAAGCTGCACAAATCGTTCCTTGATGTATTGTTTTCCCATTATCTGCTAAGCAACGAGTTGGAGAGGAAGGGGGATAGTGAGAGCCTACCTGTAAGTTAGTGTAACTAATTTAATATCATGGTTTTGTCTGGTTGAGTATGCAGTTTGTCATGTGTGTTCAATCCCTAATAGTTATTATTATTATCTTTCAAAAACGAATATTTACCGCATCACGTTTCCCGTGAAACAAGTTTGGACTTTATAAGACCAACTATGCATCATAGAAATGGTGTAGAAAAGACCATCAGAGAAGAGGATTGACGTCAAGCGATTAGGCCTGCCACTATCAACACCAAATATGATTGTTGCAAACAAAAACAGGAGCTGACAGAGCAGATTGATAAGTGTGGTACATCAGCCAAGAAGAGGCAGGGTATCAACCTAAAACAAGCTGGAAAATGTCCTCTTTCTCTGGTACTATCAGGCCAAGAGCATTAGGCATTCCTGTGGATGGGAGCTCCTGCAGGAGAAATCCCTCAAAAGAGCTGTAACAATGGGGATTGAGAGCTTATAAGCTTCAAACAGTTGGATCTCCTGCTTCAAGGAGGCTGGTATTTAAGAAATTAGCCTAGGACAGTGCTACTGTGAACACCGACGCCATGGACCTCTGGTTCAAGGGACTTCCAAAGCTGCTGGAGGGGTACAAGGCTCATGACATCTAAAATACAGATGAAATGGGCTTCTTTTTCAATCGCTTGCCAGACTACACTGGCATTAAAAGGAGACCTGTCTTGGAGAAAAAGGTGCAAAAGATGACTGACAATACTACTGTGCACACACAGTGATGGCTCAGACAAACAAGTGCACAAAGCTATTGGATAGTCTGTGAAACCACAGTGTTTCAAAAATGTAAAGAAGCTGCCTGTGACCTACTATGCTAATTCGAAAGCGTGAAAGTCTTAGATTTTCAGAGACTTTCTGTGTACTCTTGATGCATCATTCGGTGAACTGGAAAGGATTATTCTTCTCTATGCCACTAATTGTGGTGCTCATTCTCCAAACACATCCTCTTTTAAGAATACAAAGGTGGTTTTCAACCACCCTAACTGCACCAGAGCCATACAGCCTTTTGATTGAGCTGTAAGCAAATGTTTCAAGCAGGTGTACAGGAAGCAGTTAGTGCAGAGGGCTGTATGTATATTTGATGAAAGCAGGGAAATGAATAGGTTTAACTCAACTCCGCATGCCACTTTTCCAAGATTCTTTTACATGCCATAATCGACATGGGACCGACAGCTTTACTTTCCATTTGAAGGAAGTTGTGCTACAAATTATTATCACTCAAGAAAAATTCGTTAACCCTGGCTGGGTTTGAACCCAAAAACATCAGGTCCTGGGGAGAAAACTTTACCCTAAGTCCACCGAGGTCAACTGCAGGCCAATTACTTTATTGTTTCAAAATAGCAACAAGTGACCCAGTCTACAAGGAAAAATTGTGGCCACGCAAAGAATAATAAATAGGGGTTAAAACATGATGGATATCGACACAAGAGGTGAGGTTGATGGCATGAAAGATTAAGATTGAGTTCCGCTGTGAACAAGCACCACTGGCATGAACAATGATGCATACAGGACTGTGGACCTAGTGCTCATGGCGTATGGTGTGCTATTTGTGGAAGAAATGTGTGGCAGGTTGGGAAGTGGAAGTTGTGTGAAGGAGGGGCAAGACGGCGGTGGTGATGATGATGATGATGAATCCGAGCTAAAACCAGTGACGAGTTTTACGAAAGCACTTCATGCGTTTGTGTCCATGAGGACGTTCATGTATGCTTACATCATCACCGAAAGAGACCAAGCAAACATCGTTAATATTGATCATTTATTGTTCAATATGAAAAGGAAATGTGCTAAAAAAGAAATGAAGATTAATATTTTTCTTAGAAATAAGTAATGCAAAGTGGACTTGAAAGTAGAAACCATAACATTATCTGCATACTTTTTTTGATTTAGTATACATATAAAGGCAATTTTGATAGGTTTACTAATTTTTTATAGGCTTATGTATTTATTCTTTCCCCGTATACATCTTTTAATCCAGATCCTCAAAGAAAACGATGATATTTATCTGCATTTAAAAATAAACATAAAAAACACTAGTTTAAAGCTGTATTAAATTTAGATGCAAACATTTTTAAGTATGTTTTTGTGCTAATTTTCAGGCTATATGCAACTTAATCTAGCTAAAGGTAAGTCAATTGATGAAGAGGAAGTTTAAGAAATGCATGAACATTTGTTATGAGAGAAAATTGGAAATCACATTATGAAAAGCACCCAATAGAAATTCGAGCCTCTAGCTAGAGGGCTAAATTTGAGCATACTAGTGTTAAGCAAACTCTGTTAATTCAAATAATCATTTTTGGGTTTTGTATGCATGTATGATGAACAAGTAGTAACCTTTCTAACTTTCTTCAATTCAAAAGTATTGTTTAATTTAGGGCTTTTTCTAGAAATTCATTTTGGAGGGGGGTTTCTAAATGCTGTGGCATGTGGCGAAGTCCCCCAGAAGATGATGCCAAGAACTATAATTTATTTACATTTAATCTCTCTTGAAAATAATCGTTTTTTTAAGAACATTATTGGGGTTGTAGGTCTTATGAATTTGATCAGACTCTAATAAGCTACTAGTAAGTATTTGAGTAGGGATACAAAAATATCTTATTAATAATAACTTCGGAAGGGGTAGAACCCCTTGGTACAGTTCTGGTTTAAATATCACTATATCTTAATACATCATAATAAGTTAATCATTGACAAAATATTAACATGCTTCAGTTAGGTTAGGTAAAGGTAAGCTTTGTTAAGTAGGTTAAGGTTAGTTATGTGTAGACGATATAGGGTAGGTCATGTGAAATTTGGTCAAAATAGGTTTAAATTTATTTTTTGCAAAAACATTGGCCTACAATATACAAAAGGCAATATGGTCACAAAAACAATAGCAATATTGTCTTTATAAACACTAATAGTCAAAAAATAAAATGGATTTTTAATTATATATTGGTATACCTCCAAGTAACTTTAAACAAACCAATTGTGTTACAGTTTCAAAATTCATTTATCATTCTCATACCTCTTTTATAAATGTATCTTGATAAATTGTTAGTCCTTGTTAGCTTTAAATATTATTTTCTTTATAAAATGTTGAAGCTTGTTCCAGTTAACATTAAAAAACAAGCGAGGGAAAAAAATCATAAATAAGCCATTTTAATCCAAGCGAGAGCTTTAGAACAAGAGACCAGTTTATGCTTAAAATAGTTTTTATTCTGACCATGTTTCAACATCAATAAATAAAATGATGTTTTGAAAATTTATTTTACTTTACTGGAGGTTCAATTTAATTTCCGGATTTATTTTCGAATCCAAAATGAAAAACTGTTTATACTTTATTTATAACATGATAAAATACTAAATATGATCATGTTAGGAAGCTAAAGTAATTGCATGAAATAGCTTAATTTACTTTCACTGTCACATCAAAATAACTGATATGCAACTTTATTCAATAATTTCAGTCATATAATAGTCAAATTTAAACTTATCTTATGTTGGATACTTTCAAAAGAAGTCCTATTTTTGTCAATAAGATGTTGATTAATTTGAATACAAAGTTAGTGATTACAGCATAACGAGTGCTTTACTAGCATAAGGTCTCTATGAATGCATTATTACACTAATAAAGGAGTTTAGAAGAACTTATAGCTGGTTTATTAATTTCCTTGCGTGCCTCTATGTATTACAAAGTAGATACCTTATACATTATTGAATGCTTGTCCTCGTGGTGCTTAATGTCACCTTTGAGTCCTTAAGTAGTAACTCTTTTAGGCGCTATTTAGTACTTAACAGCTGTAATTAAAATGCCCTAGTGTTCAGTTTATTTTTTGTTGCAACAATGTCAAATGAAAGAGCAAGAATGTAAAATTTTCTAGCTTTCTCTGAAATAATTTAATTAAAAATAAAATAAATGTAGCAGACCAATTACGATGTTATAGCAACCTTAAACATCCACTAACTTAATATGAAAGTGTGCCCAATATACAGACGTGAAGAGTTACAAATTGTGTAAATATTTTGGGCTATTTCTTAATAATATATTCTTGTAATTTTAAATAAAAATAATAAGAAATCCTTTAATAAATATATTAATTGGTTACACAGCCTGTGACTAGTGGTTTCTCATAGAATGCCTATTTCATGTAAATGCAACTGGGAATTTAAGAATAAGAATAATTTATAGCATGACTAGTTGGGCTTATAAATAAAATAAATAAAGATACATAAATATAATACATCATGGTTAAAAAAATGGAAAATTATTTTCAAGATAATATAAAATATGTAAATCCACTGAAGAAATTATTAAATAAATCAACAGTTACAATCTATCAAGGACATTTACCAAAGATTCATTTTATTTACGTTTGTATCAGCAACTTTATAAGTGCTAATGAATAAAATATAGAAATATTAGGAAATGTTTAAATCAAAATTTAGTTTTAAATCATAAAGGACAGTCTTAGCCAGTACACTTACCTTAATGATACTAGGATAAGTTAAGTGTGCCGACTATCCCTACTAATTTAAGCCATGATATAGCCAAATACTATATTTCAAATAACTTTAAATCAATATTTGAAACTTGATGACATTTATAAACAAAAAAATACTATGAAAACTAAAGTGAATATGAGAGAGCCGGCAGAAATATTATCAAGGAAATGTTAATTTTTAAGGAAGTAATGAAACAGAAAGCTATTTAAATGGGTAAATAGCAATTACTTGACAATTAAAACATTATTATTATTATTATTATTATTACTAGCACCGCATCGTCTAACCACCCGTTTGGGTTATACACACTTAGGCTAATGTGTAATGGTAGGGTGATTGCGAGATGAAATGGAGGACCTACAGTTTAACGTGGAATCCGAACCACGGTAGGAGGCCTGGCATTCCACATATTCACAAGTTGTGATTAATACACATCTTGTCAGAGTTGAAGGAAGGGTTTGGCAATCAGATTAATCTGTGTCGGGACCGAGTATAGAGTCCCAAACCTCCAGCACAGAAATCCAACACCCTACCCCTAGACTGCCAGGTCACCCAACAATAACAACAAATAAATCTGAACGTTAGAAATGTTTTGGTACTGTAAATTTAGTATGATGGAATAAGCAACATTTTGAATTCCTGGATGAAAGTTTGGCATGCCAGTAAAACATGTTGGCACTAAGATAACCACAATAAAATATAGAAGCACTGTAAAAAGTTATTTTCTTAAACGCTGTCGCACTTTTTCCTGTCAAGATTTAAAAAATTGTTGCTAGTATTGTTAATGTATTATTGAAAACAACCCAAATAGGCATTTCTGTGGTATTTAAAGTATGAGGAGTGGAACCCAGATTAATTGACATCTTTCGGTCAAATAGGTCATTGATAAAAAAAAAACATGTTTAGAGATAGTAGGATGGCTTCCCAAAAGTATTCAGTCTATCATAATTATATAATAAGACAAATAACAATCTTATGCTTTGCACTACTTCCCATTGGTTGGTATTCTGTGTAGCATAGATGCTATTTTTATATTACTTTAGGAAATGAAGAATATTATTTGGACAAGTGCAGTTAATGCTTTGTGATATTCTGTTAGTGCCCAATATGACACAAATTGTTAGATATAAAAAAATAGGAAACATCTGGTTGCATAGTAGTAAGACTAAACAATGAAGATTTAAAAAAAGAGACATTTAATAGGTGTCTTTTGGGATAAGTTAAAATCAGATTACTGGTTTAGTGTTTATAAAGAGTCCAGAAACAAAAAGAGAAAGGAAGAAAGTGGGAGAGAGAAAAAGAAAAGTAATGGCATGGAGAAATAAAAAGAAGAAAAAGGGATGTGTCAAAAAGTGAAGCTAAAAGCAAAAGAGAGCAAAATTTTTAAAATAATTAATAAAATTGATGTTGTTAAAAATAGGGATTTGAATCTTATAATCTTAACTAAATAAGATAGCATTATTAGTTGAAATGTAAGTAGGTCCTAAAATGTGTGTGTGTATGTATATATGTATATATCCCAAACTTTCAAGCTCTAGTTAATTTTTATGTCAAAACTCTCATCAAATGAATTCTCTATTTTAATATGAATTAATCCTTTGAGCTAAATTATATAATTAAATTATTTATTTTTCATTTTATTTGTGTTATTTAAATAGTACAGATTATATTAAATGAGTTTTAATTAAGTAATAATATGATCAATACTCACTGTCTAGGTTAACATTTTGATAGCGAGTTTTTATAACGTTTTATTTAACTTAAATTAATGTACTAAAGAGAGTTTATTAGTTTGAACAACTAGACAATGAGATCAAATATCACACACCAAAACAATATAAAATAACACAGTGAGTATTGATGTATCTTTAGTAAAATATCCAAATAATTTGTTAAAATATAGCTAGGGCTTTCTATTGCACAATGCAAATATTAAAATGAGATAACATTACAAATATTATGCAAATTATCACAGGATATGACTAGATTTAGAACAACACTAAACCATCAGTTAGTTAGGAGTTTATATAAAATGCATTAAAAAAAATATAAACACTTTTCGAATAATACACTGAAATAATAATAATAATATATTTAGACATGTGCTATGATTTTAGTTCATTTAACAAATATGTATAAAAAAAAGTTTTGAATGATTGTTATTGGTAGTGTATTTATGTGTTTACTTCGTGATAGGAATTTGTTTAACTAAGCTGTATTTACTATTTCATAAGTATGCATTTACCTAAGTTAACTGATTTTCTAGTGTGAATGAATATATTACAAATAAAACCATTAAAATGCTTTAAATGGGTAATTCAAGAAGTATTCTATAATACTGATTGTTATTTGATAGTAAATTAATAAAAACAAAGAATGCCCATAAAAATGTTCAAGGAATACCAATAAATTAGATTATTAAATTGATATGAGTCACAAGAATGGTATCACAAAGAAAATATAAACAAGTCATTACAGCTCAAATCTTCCATTCAATAAATGTGAAAATTGAAGTATTGGCAATATATCACAACCAATAGTAAAATTAGTACATTAGTATTCAACAATCAAAATAAAATTAACGCAAAACAAAATATAAACATTATAGCTAAAAATTCATTTTAACAGAGACAACTAATATAAAAAAGTTGTTTCGCAAAACACATACTTTTACAAATATTATGTATCATTTAATCTTACATGATATTAGCATTTTTAATTTTGCAATTTTATATTAATACTTTAGGCTAAAGTTAATTCTAAAAGCCTGATTGGTCACTAGCCAAATGAGGAGTTTCATGCAAGCGAACCAGATGTTGTTGTGACACATTTTTCAAGTGTGCTCTTGCTTTCACTGTTGGAGCGAACAGCTTTTGAGGCACGTGGCATCATAACAGTTTCAGTCGATGGTGGACAAGAGACAGTAGTGCCCTCACCCAATGACACTCTGGTATTGTTGTTAGTTATAGCTGTAGTGGCACTAGTACAGCTACGGCGACGGCCATTTTCATTTTCATGTGTGGGTGACTTCACGTCAAACACAGATGTATCACTTTCAATGTCAGACTCCACCTACCACAAAATATTATATTAAATAATAGATTACAACAGCAACCATAGCCAATTTTCACTTTATTCAGTATGCAATGAATTGAAAAAGGACATATTGAAATTCAACTATATGTGCGAGACCAAATTTAAGTGTTTCCTGTGCCAATGAAGTAACTTATTAAGACTATTCCTCATTTGTTGTAGTTTTTATTATATTTAACCAATAAAATCAATATAAGTTATCAAATGCTCAAGTTTATAGTGAAAATTTGAAAATAAACTCAATTTAATAAAATGATCTGCCAGTATTTAAAAATGATTTAGCATGTACAATTGAACCAAGTTATCACTATTTAATGAATACAAATTTCCGGTGTTTTCCAGAAGAAGTCCCTAATTTTCCTTACGATTTTTTAGAGTATAGTGTGGAGAAATAAAATTTCATTTTTCATGAAATTAACGAATGTGAAGTCATGTTGTTGATGCTTATAACAAAGAATTTACCTTGATGAGAAAAATGAAGTTGTTTTGCAACCCTTTGTTTTAATGATAAATAGGAGGCTGGGGATGGGGGTGAGGGTGAGATGGATAAGACATGTATTTGAATCGATGTGGTTAATTTTCTTAGCTTACAGTTTATATTCCATATTCACATTTATTCGTGTTTTTGTTTCCTTTCATGGAATTTCCTGAGTTTTCATGTGTGTTTTTATTCAGACACAAAAAATTTCCACTGTTTTCCCTGTTCCGCCAGTTTTCCAGGTGAATGGTAGCCTTGTTACATTTCTAAGTATCCAATGTTTATGGATTGTGTGTTTGAGTGGATAGGTGTGTGTATGTGTGTGTGTGTGTGCCCAGAAAAAGATAAGGCAGTTATAGATAATCTGGAAAGTTGAAATTGAAATTTTGCAGGAAGTTAGAGAGATGTATTACCTCACTTAACTAGAAAAATATAAAAATAGGAAATATAGAAATGGGGGAATATAATTAGGAATTTTTTTTTAGAGATAATCGGGTTCATAACTACCAAAACTAATAGAACTAACTATTTATAAGTGTGGTAGAAAATTGACATTTATCAGGCAGCTAAAGGAACTTCTTACAAATAGTTATAAAAGTCTGACAATATTAAATGTTTTAATGGGACCCCAGGAAGTAAAGGGGGAGAGTTATAAAATGAAACAAAACCTTTAGGCGTGGAAAAAAAATTCTTAAGTCAGGTAGAAGGACAACCTGAAATACCGAAATTAGTGTTTAAATTTTCAAAACTAATAGTATAAAACATTTCACAGTGTTGTAGAAAACTTAGATTGGGAAGGAAAATAAAGGGACCATGCTAAGTAAACATAAAAGTTTTAACATTTTAAATATTTAATAGAACCCTGGGAAATAAGGAAAGAGAGGGTATAAAAAAATAAAGTGTGATAGAAAATTTAATTTTATCAAGCCTATATAAGGAGTCCTCAAGATAACCAATTAAATCTTAAAATTTGAAATTTCTAGATTTGACTTGAACTGGTGAGAGGGTGGGATGCAACATTTTAAAAACCAATATACTAAACTACTGTGTGGTAGAGAACTGAAATTATTTAAACAGGTATAGGGACCACTCCAAATAAACATAAGTTCCCCAAAAAAATATATTTTTTATTGGCATTCTATGAAATAGAGGCGAAGAGACTATAGTTAGAAAATAATTTTGAGATGAGATAGAAAATTAAACTTTAGAACATAAGTAGAGAAAACTTCAGATAGCAATAGAAATCTAAGAATATAAACTTTCTCAGAGTGAGTTTGAAAAGGGGGTTTGGGAAGGGAGGGGGTGGGGGGTCAAAAATTTAAAAAGCCACAACTTATCAATGTAGTAGAAAACTGAAAATCACCAGGCCTTTTAAAGAAAGAAATAAAAATATATGTAAACTCTAATAACCTTAAATTGGAGACTCCATAAAATAGAGGTGGAAGGCGATGAGGGTTTATAAAAAGACTTGTAGTTGTGGTAGAAGATTTAAATTTGACAGGAAGAGTCTCAAAAGTTGTTAATGGTGTTTCATGATATAAGGAGGTGGGAAGGGTTTAGAAAAATCATTTTTAGGTGTGAGAGAAATATTAATTTTGGCAAGGCGGTGAAAGGAACCCTCCAGAAACCAAATAAAAGTAGAGTGAATTTGATAAAGGATTGGGGCAAGAGGCGTCAACATTTTCAAAATAATACAAAAAACTACTTCTCTGTGTGGCAGAGAACTGAAAATTTGGCAAGTGGGTTAAGGAAATATTTCAAATAAACATGAACGGCTGAACATTTTAAAATTCAAAATAAAACTCTGAAAGAAGGAGGTTGATGTATATAAGTAGAAACATCCTTTTAGGGGAGGTAGAAAATTAAATTTGTATAATCTAGAGGGAATACTCCAAACAACCAAATCATTGTTAAATATTTAGTTACTATAAGTGTGAGTATTGTGAAATGAGATTTTTCCAAATTTCCGAAATTAAAAAATAGACTACTTGTCAGTGTAGAAGAAGAATGAAATTTGACAGCCAAGTTTAAGAATTACCCCAAATCGTAATGAAGGGCTGAACGTTCTTAAATTTAAAAATGAAGGACCAGGAAATGGTAAGAGATTCCCCTAAGAATTTCCAAAACTAAAATTAAAATTTTTTTTGGTACGGTACTGTAGAAAATTGAATTATTTTTACTAAATGTAAAGGAACAAAAGGAATTACCAGAAGAGTTTTGAAAGTTTACAATTTAAAATGGGAGCACACAGAAAATGGTCATTACCAAAACACCCCAAAAGAGATTAAAAAAAATACAAAATAAGAGGGTCAGGATGGAGGTGGTAAAATGGGGAATAAGAAGAAATTTCCAACTTAAAAGAAAAACCACCTTTCAGTATGGTAGAAAACAGAAACTTGACCGATAACTAGAATAGTATGATAGTTGACACGGCTTGCCCTTGTGAAGAACAGGTCAAACTGAAAGTTATTCTTAAAATAAACCCACAAACATAACTTTTTTTTTTCAAGAATTGTGAGTTTAAAGCTTCTTTCGACACACTTATATATGGAGTCTGTGGTTTTTAAATACTATACCATATATTTTTCATAAACTTGGCCAAATATTTGAAAAATAATGAATTTTGACCATTATGATCAAAGATGGTTGACACACAGTCTTTTCCGTCAATTAATTTCATCACATTTAAAGAAATTTGTTACAGGTATAATTTTTTCTTTTGGCCAATAATTAGTATATTATGTGTTTATTCTGGCAAGCTATATTAACTTAAATGTGTCTACACTTTACAGGCCCGGATTTAGAGGAGGGCAACAGGGGCTAATGACCCAGGGCCTCCACAAACTGTTTAAATAAAACATAATATTATATTTTGGTTCTCTAGATTGCAGTTATATTGCTTTAAAAAAATGTATAGCTTACTATGTCAATTTTGATTTATTTATGACAAAATATTACTTAATAATAGCATGTACTAGAAAAAAATATTTCAGGCTGTGATTTTCAAAACATAAACAAAACCCCTAGATCACAACAAATTTAGTGGCTCCTATGTGGAATTATAAATATAATTTATTATGATTACAATGTTTCCTTATTTAACTCATTTCTTTAAAAATAAACTTTTAACATTTAATTTTGTAAAGAAAAATTGATCATGTGCGAAATTACTTATAATACTTATAATGGGGATGTATGTTGGATTCATTCCTTTCAATCTCAAAATAGAATGCATTTCCTGAAATGAGTCTGTTTAGAACTATGGCAGGCACATGTGTGACATTTTGCAATTCCCAGTGAAACAGGTGAGAACAAAGCAGTATGCTACTGTTATGATGTGTAGTTACATTGTGTAGGTGTATATGTATGATTAATCCATTGAACACACTAAATCTATTTTCTCTATTACTGTGCACCTTTTTCTGTCCAGGGTAAAGGGGGGTTGGAAATTTCCCCACACATTTTTCACTCACCTCCACAACAATAGCTATTAAGGCCACCACCTAATTGAAGGGAAATATCCTCTTTATGATAATTCTGATGAAAACTTCAGTGCTAAAGCTTTAAAATGACCTAAACAATTTTCAAAAATGATCTGTTGAAGCTAGGGGTCTGTGAGCTTGAGTATATTCATAAGTTTAAAATGTTATATTATTTAAAATGTAAATATCACAACTTTAAAATATGAATGACACTCATTTTTATAAATATAAATACTCTTAGAAAAAAAGTTAAATGGAAATATAGGTTTTTAAATTATAAATAACACTGGAAAACACTATTTTAAAATAAGAAAATAAGAAAATAAAAATATAGGGTGGCCTAATAAAAAAATAATTAAAATAGTTTTAACATAGCAGTTTTTAATGACATTAAAATTACACTAACAATTATTTGAAAATGTGAATTGGAAATGTATAGTAAGATAGTGTAGAAACACTACACAATAATGTAAAATAAGTTATAGTGAAGGAAGCCAACATGAAAGGATAGTTAGGTTAGGCCTAGATGGGAACAAACACACTTCTCTCTTCATTTATTTTGAATTTTCAGAAATATTCCTTTTTCATTAATGTCTCTTCATATGAAAAAAATAAATATTTCCGAAAATTCAAAACAATGTCCAACTGTGGAAGTTTGAAGACGTCGGAAGTGTAAAAGTGTAAGAATAAATAGATAAGTGTGTTTGTTTATGGCCTAACCTAACTATCCTCTCAGGTTGGCTTCCTTCATTATCATTTAACATTATTGTAGTGTGTTTCTACACTGTCTTGATAGAAAGTTAATAAAACTAAAGTTTTAATAAGCTAATATCTCCCCAAAATATGCTTCAATAACTTAATTTACCCTAAAAGAAAATGTATGAATTATAAACAGTTATAAATTTGAAGTGTTTCATATTTTGTTTATTATTCCTTAGTATAAACCTGAATTATCACGCCTTCTGTTCCATTTCAATTCCTCTGTGCGCAATTGCACATCCACCTTGTATGGGCTCTTGCTAGACATTATCTTATTGAGAAATTTATTTCAATATAATTTTTAATGCTTGTAAAAGTTGATTCTTATACTTTAAAATTAAACATAATATGACTAAAATAATATTTCTAGCAAACAATATGAAACAGTACATGCTTTTCCAATATAAATGCGGTAGGTTTGGTAAAATATGTATTGCAATAAGTAAGATCAACATTGATTTTAGACAGGTTAACCAACATAATTCTATAACTAAATAGTAACTAAAATAAGCTAGTTTTGAAGTTAGACATATTGATTAATATGAGTTTTAAATGTCTTAGATTTGAGAACATTCAAAATAATACATTTTTGATAATGAATTTTTAATTTAACAGAAATTCTTATTATTGAATGGGAGCAGGTAAATGTAGTAAAAAGAATCATTCATTTATTTAATAATCTGTTTAGCTATTTTTATGTTAATTGCTTTGTCATGGCAATACAAGTATGAAGTAAACAACTTCAATCAAGGATAATTCAAAATGGACGACAATATTGAATAAATTTACCAGTCGAAAGTAGTTTTAAAGATCTATTATGTTATTAGTATGAGAATTGATGTTAATTTTACCAATTTGTTAAGTAACCAAATGATTTATAAGTGGAAATGGCGATATTATCTAAATTAAATAGCCTATGCTTACTACTGCATTTTAAAAATCGATTATTAATTACATCAAGTGCAAGCTCGAAAATGACGAACCTATAAAATTTTCAATCTCAATTTAGAGCTTAAAGGATGAGCTCGACTCAAATCACAAAATCCAAGTACTCGTAGAGCCCTAGTTGAAGTACTTAAAATTAAATTTATTAATTGAGAAAGGATAGATCTATGTTTATAACCGTTTACTTTAATATTGAACTGCAACAATTCATGATAAGCTTAATCAACAATGAGTTTATTTCACCTTTTTGTTAATTGTTTTTAATCGATAAACTTATAGTAAAACGTTTTTATTCATATAGGGTCATGTTGGTACTTTTCATCTTCAATTTGGTGAAAACCCTAATTTTACTAGCAAATTTTCAATGTTTTCCTTTTGTGTGGGCACTTGCTCATCTGTACAGTCATTCTTTGTTTCCATTACCATGGAAACCATGATTTGTGTACAGTTGTAGACCGGTAAATAAAATATTTATTATTGGTTAAAAATAACAGCTCAATTCTTACTTGAGTGGTTTGGCACAACGAATAGATATAGATCTGGGAGACAGGATGTTATAAAGTTTCCATCATGGCGTGAAAGGGAAAAATATGCATTTTGATTCAAACTAAACATCGAAATTTAAATATCGATGTAAAGTTGATAACCTTTGACAAGTAAACTTCTAACTAGAAAGTCGAGTGCGGGCCTTTAAATAGATCTTTTCCCAATAAAAAGTTTAGAATACAATTTAGTGCAACAATCTGTAGCCATCACTGCAATGATCCACTAGTAGTAATTAAATCTTGTTAACACGTATAGACCAAATACAGCTTATTAAAGAATAAAGTGTGTACAAGAAACATGTTTAAAAAAAAGTGTTATTTCAAATAATGTCTACACCCTAATAACAAACATATTGTTACTCTTGGAAAGTGTCCACTATTCTGATATTTCACTGTGATGAAATCACGTTTAGGAATCTTAATGCAATTTGATGCTAATATACTTTGGCAATATACCTGTCTAGTGCCTGGATATGGGGAGAGTCTCTCTGATGTATCTGAACCACAACTTGAGCTTTCACTCAAATCTGTTGTAAATTTGCGTGTAGCTCGTGGGGAAGGTGGAGGTCGACGACTGCACACTTGGGATTGTATGTGTTCACATACACGACGGAAACGACGGATATTACCTGTAAACATACAACAATATTTATTCTATTATCTTTTAATTTTTTTTAGCACCGCGTCTTACTACCCGTTTGGGTTATATGCTTTAAGTACTAATTACTCTAATGGACTAGGAATATGGAAGGTTGAAATAGAGGAAGTGAACCCGCATTTGCGTGGAGGGAGAGTGGAAAACCATTTAGGAAAAACCACCCCCAGTTCACCCGACCGAGATTCGAAACTCGATCTCCCCGTCCTCAGCAGTCGAGCTCAACACGACAAGCGCGTTAGCCAACTACGCCACCGAGGCGGGTTATCTTTTAAAAACAATATAATTTTCATACTAGTAGAAAATTAAAATATTAATTTAATAGAAAGATAAATTGAATAGATTTTATTTTAACATAGTCTTTCATTAATTGCTTTAAATTTATGTGTATCCCTAAAAAGGTTTTATAGATTCAATAAAAATTAGCATTTAAACATTGTGTGACACAATGTTTTCATGAAATAAAGTGAAAATCGTGATATTTTAGGATCTAGAAACCAAATAATTAGATAATTATGTTCAATTTAAATCAAACATAAAAAAAAAGGCTTTTCCTCTTGATTTATAAATGTTAATATTTTTGTTGTGGAGACCAATAATTAGCGCTTTTTCTTCATTAAATCTAAGAAAATGTGAAACTAGGGCGATATAATTTTCATACTAGTAGAAAATTAAAATATTAATTTAATAGAAACATAAATTGAATAGATTTTATTTTAACATAGTCTTTCATTAATTGCTTTAAATTTATGTGTATCCCTAAAAAGGTTTTATAGATTCAATAAAAATTAGCATTTAAACATTGTGTGACACAATGTTTTCATGAAATAAAGTGAAAATCGTGATATTTTAGGATCTAGAAACCAAATAATTAGATAATTATGTTCAATTTAAATCAAACATAAAAAAAAAGGCTTTTCCTCTTGATTTATAAATGTTTATATTTTTGTTGTGGAGACCAATAATTAGCGCTTTTTCTTCATTAAATCTAAGAAAATGTGAAACTAGGGCGATATAATTTTCATACTAGTAGAAAATTAAAATATTAATTTAATAGAAACATAAATTGAATAGATTTTATTTTAACATAGTCTTTCATTAATTGCTTTAAATTTATGTGTATCCCTAAAAAGGTTTTATAGATTCAATAAAAATTAGCATTTAAACATTGTGTGACACAATGTTTTCATGAAATAAAGTGAAAATCGTGATATTTTAGGATCTAGAAACCAAATAATTAGATAATTATGTTCAATTTAAATCAAACATAAAAAAAAAGGCTTTTCCTCTTGATTTATAAATGTTAATATTTTTGTTGTGGAGACCAATAATTAGCGCTTTTTCTTCATTAAATCTAAGAAAATGTGAAACTAGGGCGATATAATTTTCATACTAGTAGAAAATTAAAATATTAATTTAATAGAAACATAAATTGAATAGATTTTATTTTAACATAGTCTTTCATTAATTGCTTTAAATTTATGTGTATCCCTAAAAAGGTTTTATAGATTCAATAAAAATTAGCATTTAAACATTGTGTGACACAATGTTTTCATGAAATAAAGTGAAAATCGTGATATTTTAGGATCTAGAAACCAAATAATTAGATAATTATGTTCAATTTAAATCAAACATAAAAAAAAAGGCTTTTCCTCTTGATTTATAAATGTTTATATTTTTGTTGTGGAGACCAATAATTAGCGCTTTTTCTTCATTAAATCTAAGAAAATGTGAAACTAGGGCAAGCTGATGCATTTGTTCAAAATTCACCATAACCTTAGATTAGTTCATTTAATTTACCTAGAATATTGGTAACTCCAAACTAAAGTGTTAAAAAATAGCTTAGCACGAAAAAATTATTTGAACTTATAGAAATATGTCTTAAGAAAAGCCTTTCTAAGTTTATATATATGTTTACTAATACTATTAAACTGAATTCTGACAATTAAAGTTAAATTGTTTCTGAGATTTTCTTATAACCCATAATAATCCTAAGATGATTTTTTTTTAGCACCACATCATACTACTTGTTCAGGTTGTAAGCATTTATACTAATTACGCTAATGAGTTGGGATAAGGAAGGGTGAATATAGAGGAAGTGTATCCACATTGGCATGGAGAGGCAGAGGGAGAGAGAGAGAGAGAGGCAGAGGTAGAGAGAGAGAGAGAGAGAGGCAGAGGGAGAGAGAGAGAGAGAAAGAGAGAGTAGAAAGCATTTTGGAATAACCACCCTCGGTATACCCAACTGGGATACGAAAACAAATCTCCCTGGCATTGGCAGTCAAGTTTAACACGAGAGTGATACCTTAGACCAGGGGTGTTAAGCATACAGCCTGTGGGCCCTGGGCCAGATATGGCTCTAGGTAGAGTTCAAACCAGCCAGCACCACATGAAAGAAGAATAGGTATGCGACCTGCAGTGTACTTTTGAGTTTGGAATTGGATTTGCTTGTTCATCAAAACCATTCAGAGTGGGAGAGTTGTTAAAAGACTGTTTGATTACTTATGCAGAACTGGTATGTCCAAATCAAAAATAATTATTTTCAAATATTAACCTCTCAAGGAATTGTTTTATGGGTGTGTAAGAGGCCTGCTATGGAGAAGAGAAGTGCCCTTGAAGTGCAAGGAAGTGTTGTTCAGGGCAAACTTTGTATCCATTATCACATTTGCAACAGAAACACGGACAATGAATGTAAGAGGACTAGGATAGTAGAGGTAATGGGAATGAAATTTGTGAGGAGCATGTTAGCTGTCACACGGAGAAACATGATTAGAAATGAATTTATTAGGAATGAAGGTATTCAAGAGAGAGTGGGGGTACAGTGTGTACATGAGATAGTAGAGGAAGCCAGACTGAGAGGGGAGGAGCATGTAATGAGGATTGAAAAAGAGAGGACGCAAAAGAAATTTTTTTAAACGAATAATGTATGAAAAAGACTGTAGGGGAGGCCAATAAAGAGATGGGAGTAGCAGATAACAGAAAGTGTTCAAGTGAGAGGATAGGAATGGTGGAAGGAGAGAGGAAAATGGAGGCATTTTATTAAACTGACACAGCCCCATACTGGAAACAGTTGATGATGCTAATGGTGGTCCAGAGCTAAGCCTGAATTTCAAAAGGGTTGTTCGCCCTCTTAAGACAGCACTGCCATAAAGTAGGCTTGGATAAAGCGGGTAAATAAAGGAAAATATCTCATTTTCAATATCACCAACAATATATTGTTTAAAAGAAAAATACTTGCTATCATGTAGCACCATGAACTGACAGTCACTGGTATGAAGAAAAAAAAACCTACAAAGCTTCGTTATTATATCCTTGTGTACATCCAATGTTTAGTCCATGATATTCTCTATAGGTGTATCGATGCGGGTACCAATGCATCGTGATAAAGTAATTTGTGCATCGGCAATGAATCATAATCGGTGATTCACGCTGATTAATCAATGATTTTTCTTAATATTACGAATTTGTAACACAATAAATGTTTTTATATGGACCTACAATACTACTATAAATTATAACTAAACTAAAAATCTATTAACACAAGTAATGTGCAGGCCTGTTTTAATAGATGGCCATGTTTACAACACTACGCTTAGCAATTATGGGAAAGGGAGACACATTACATGACATAGGAAGGGGAGAAAGATGAGCGACATGGCCTCAGGAAGGGAGAAGAGATTAACGACATGGCCTCAGGAGGGGAGAAGAGATGAGTGAAGTGGCCTCAGGAGGGGAGAAGAGATGAGCGACATGGCCTCAGAAGGGGAGAAGAGACGAACGACATGGCCTCAGGAGGGGAGAAGAGACCAGCGACGTGGCCTCAGGAGGGGAGAAGAGAGGAGTGACGTGGCCTCGGGAGGAGAGAAGAGACGAGCGACGTGGCCTCAGGAGGGGAGAAGAGACGAGCGACGTGGCCTCAGGAGAGGAGAGATGAGATTAGCGGAGAAGCCTTGTGAAGGGAGCGGAGATGAGTGACTTAGCCTAGTGAAAGGAGGAGGTAAAAAACTAAAAAAACTAACAAATATTAATCAAACAGTTGGTGTTGTTGTAACTAATTTCATTTTACTGCTCTCATAATTTTTCTTTCGTTTTAGTTATTAATTTAAATGATTTAAAAAAATCTATCTTTGAGTTCCTAATCTTTGGGGGCCTCCTGTGGACGCATCGCTCGCATAGGCCAAGAAACGGCCCTGATGTTTAAATACAAACCCCCACACCTAAATTCCAGATTTTTTCTCTACTAAAACATCACACGAAATCCCCAACGTCAACTACATCATTCATGAACACATTAAGATAATTAATACCATCAAATATAATATCCAAAGAAAGAAAATCAATGCTCTACTTCAATTTCTATACACTCAAAAGAATTAATACAAAAGCAACAAATCAACATCACAAAATAGGTTCATCTGAGACATCAACCTCTTTTTATTCACTATAATTAAACATAAAAACCCAATCCAATTCTAGAGTAAGCACTTGAGTCTTATTTTAAACCAAACCCAATAAAATTATCAACTCTATATGAAAAATGTAAAACGGCATTTAACAAAATTTCTCAAGAGGAACAGCACAACAATTTGGATTAAGTGATAAATAATAATCTGATTTACACAAATTTCAGAATTTTATTTATTTTAAACAGCAATAAAAAATGACTTCACAAAAAATCTGTAATATCAACCAAAACATAATCCCCAAGTACCCTTAAGTACATTTTTTGAACATGATCCCATAAAAGACCCCTTTCACCGGTTTGCCAAATGTTTGTAAATCCATTACACCAGGGATCATCTAGTGTGATGAGGGGACAATAATGGGGAGGGATAAGCTAATGTGCTCCAGGCACCTACTTTTTGGGGAAGCCCATATACCTAAACATATTATTTCTTTTCAGCAGAAAGTCATTACATATGCATAAAGGCAATATTTGTTGTTTTTCTTGGATTTTCCCCAATCTTGTTCTTATATATGTTTTTAATGTATAATATATACATATAATGTAATATAATTTGTTAGTAAAAAATAATGTGAAAAAATCAAAATTATTATTTTATGTTAGAGAAGGCAACTAATTCCATCTTTTTAGGCCCCTTGATTCCCTTGCGCAGCACTAAATGTACTCATGTTACCATAGGTTCATTAGAGCAACACACCTGTATTAAAAATAGATTTAAAAATAACTATCCAAATACTGAAGAACGAGATAAGTTTAATTTAGTCTATTCAAATATTCATACTATAAATATTTAAACTATATCAACTATTCAATTGAGTCATATATTTAAATCAAATATATATCCCAAACCTTGACCTCCTGAGAAAGAGTGAATCATGAAAGTGCTAAGCCAACTTTGTCAATTAATATTGATAATGCATTATCTGTAATAATGACTACAACTAGAAAATTTAATGTTAGTTTCACAGAACAAACACTTTGTTTTAAAACAATACTTATGATTAGCACTATAAAAACTCACCTGACAAGAGTGTAAAAGTAATTGCATATAAATATTCCTTGGGGTTCTCTCCAGCCTGCTTAGTGATAGTGGAGACATCTACTTGAAACCTGACCTGACGCTGAAACATGGCTGGGGCAGTCGAACCACGCTTGTATTCTACTCGAAATGACATCGGACTAGACACACTATGGCTCAATTCTGCTATCTGAAATATGAAGTATTTAATAATGATTTTGTAATTCGACAAAAACAAATATTTTACATGAATTGTATATGTATAGTGAATAAACTCATGAAATCAAACTGTTGACCAATTTTCTGCTAAGAAATGTAAGACTAATCGTTTTTAACTGTGCAGTTAATTTTATAACCAATTAAAGCCATTTGTATATTTGAGCTAGTGTGGTAGATATGAGGAAGATATAATTTGTATAAGTGAACACATATTTGTGGGGAGGGAAAGTGGGCAATAATTTAAGAAAAATGATCCTTTGTACATTTAACCAGGATTCAAACCCAAATCTCCCTGTGACTCACAATTCAGTTTAGTGTGATGGCTATGACGAGAACATCGGAACACCAATGTGGATATCATGACTAATTAATTTGTATGAAAAAAACCCTTTGAGCTCTAAATATATATATAAATGTTTGCTACTCAAATAAAAGTTATGAATTAAATAGTCATGCAAACACAACCTTCAATACCTAAATATCATTTAATTCTTAGTTTATGACTCATATCACTTTTAATAATCATCTGTAATTTGATGTCTTTAGATTCCCTTATAAGAAAATTTTATTTTAGATAGTGGCACATTAGTTTTGGTTTAGGACCAAATATAAACAAGAGAAAGTAACCGTTTATTATATATTGGCTAGTATTATTTGTTTAAACCTTTGTTGATTTATTTGAGAAGGGAAAAGATTACTAAGAATTAAATAAATATGATGAAAATATTATTAGCAGCTTATGTATTAAACACACTTAATTAGGGAGTATTATGTTCCTCCCTTTTTTTATGAATGTAAAAAAAAAACTATAGGCCTATATCAGTTTACACATGAAGATTTTTTATTACTATTATTAAACAATGTTATATCTTTCTATATTTAGAAGGCTTAGCTACGTTGATAGTGAGAAAGAGACTTGAATTTCCACAACTATTTATTTTAAAGTCATTTTTATTTATGTTGTGTAATAATATTTATAAACTTAATGTATATGATTAAGATATACTTGGCATGGTTCAAACTTCAATGGGGGAAAGCACAAAAAAGATAGAATATCTAGCTTGGTTTTGGAAGAAATAAATGTAAATTAGTTTTGATATTCATTTCAGCACCATTTCCTATTATTGGTTGCATCTAGGCCTATTACATGAAAAAAGAAACATTTAAAATACAAATTAATACTGAATTCCTCCTTTAACTTTTGTTTCCATTTTAATAAGTGGTGCTTTGTATGAGTAAAATTTGATCTTTACAATTGGTGATCAATTTTAGTTAATGACACATTCATTTTTGTATAAACAGATTGTAATAAATGTAGTTTCCTTAACGTATTATGTTGTTCAGTGGTCTTTTCCACTGGTGAATATACATGGTCAAACAAAAGGAATAGAGCAACTAAGCAACCTTAAGGTGAGACTCTTCCATGTTTTACAAGTGAAATCCCCTTTCTAAGAGAAAAGATACAATATGAAAAATTTAGCTTTCAAACAGGTAATGTAAAGTATAGTTAAAGTGAGAACTTGATTAATCGAATTTATTTTTATCTGGAGGTAAATATTATAAAACAATTGGGATGCAAATAAAGATTTTAATTATTTTTTCAAATGATTGAAGCACACAATGATGCATATACACAGATCATTATCTGCTTGGATTAGTACCTAACGAGCTTGCTGTCCTTGTTTAGTCATGCATGTCATTTAGTCATGTCATCAGTTGAGTTAACTTTATATTAACATCTGGTTAAAACAGTCGTAATCCAGATGATGTATGTTAAGTTGCTTTGAATCCTTGTTTAACAGTGCTAGTTTCAGAAATGCAATGTTGGATATTTAATAATATGCATCCCCTCTAACAAGAACTAGTCCTAGGTTTTGAATCCATATATAGGCTTTTTACTAAGCTAAAATGTTCATCTAAACTAGTGGATTATTTTTAGGGTTTTTTAACCAAATTTATTTTATGTTGAATAGCTAAAAAATACTTGAAATTTAGGAATATAAGGAATATCCCAAACAGGAAACATTACTTCAAATTTAGTGAGTTTTCCTTGGTGAGCACTTTCTAAGGAGAATATTACTGAAGTGTATAATTTTGTATATGTATTGATCAAAGATATTGGATATCTGATAGAAAACCTAGACAACTCTAGCTCCACGTTTCAAAGCAGTTTGTATAATCTGAGCCTTGTTTCTGACGTTAGGAACAAGGGGCATATGTGAAAGTAAACTCACCCAAAGAAATGAAGAACTCGTACTCATGCTCCTTAAAGCTCACAAATTCCAGGTGAAATCTGGAGACGCACTGCCCTACACAAAAAATAAATTTCTGTCTTCCAAAAAACTATTTTTTGCAAACCGTACACTGACTGAACTGGGCAGGATCTTAAATGCATTGATAAAATGCTTGAATACACGCCACACACCAATAATATATAGCTCAAAGTGAATGATAGGAGTAGCTTGTAAATGTGACAGCAATCTACAGCAGTCAGGGAAGTAGAATGTGGTGACCTTTTTGTAGTGGTAGTTGTAGTATTGGTAGTGGTAGTGGTAGTATTGGCAGTGGTAGTCATAGTAATTTTTGTAGTGGTGGTTGTAGTTCTAGTGGTAGCTAGCTGCAGTAGATGTGGCAGTTGTAGCAGTAGTAGTAGTAGAAGTAAATAATATAATGGTGATATTTAGTTAGATTATAACATTAAATAAATGAAGCAAACTAATTTATCTTTAGAATAATACTTTTAACTACATCAGTGTAATAGAAGGATGGCAGTATCAGAATCATAGGTTCTAAGTTTAGTATTTTTAATGTGTAGAAAGAAGTAAACTTATTTTCTGTAATATGAGTCACATGCATGTGAATTTGAAGATAGATGAAGACTAAATGTTAATTCCAGATCTTTTGTTAGAGAGTTTAAAGAAAAAAGACAAAAGTATTGACATTAGTAGTACCTTCATTGAGGGTTGTGGTAAATGTCTAATTAGTATAGATTAAGCTGTTTTCTCTCATAACACTAAATGGTGATTATTTAAGACAATATTATTATTATTATTATTAGCACTGTGTCTTACTACCCGTTCGGGTTACAAGAAATTGTAATAATTGTGCTAAATGTTTTAGGGATTAAGAAGGAATTAGAGAAAATGTACCCACATTTATATGGAGAGGGAGTGGACTTTTTTTTATAGAAAAAACAACCTTCAGTGCATCTGACGGGGATTCCAACCACAATCTCCTCATCATCAGCAACCCAGTCTATTGTGCGAGTGATGCCTTCAACAATTAAACTATTGAAGTGGGTGACAAATACCTTATTATAAGTAATTTTACTCTTAGTTATAAACAAAATTAACATTTGCAATAGTCTGTACTGTTGGAAATTTTCTCTAAAACACTGCCTTCCTCATCTAAAACACGTTATTTCAATATAGATGTATAGAGATCTAACGGCTAGTGAGATAAGATGAAAAAAACAATTACAATAAACTAATAAATAATATGATAGTTGCATATTCTTATAAAAATCTTATTAAAAAAAATATTCTCGGTTGCTATGGAATAACTAATGTTTAGAATTATTTCATTTTCAACTATGATGAGCATGGTGCTAGTAATGATTTTTTTACTTAATTCCGTTTTTTATTACACGCCCAAACTATAAGTATTCTAACTATGGCAGTAGGGTGTGGAGGAAGATGGTAGTAATATAATTATCAACGTGGGAAATATATTTGCATTTATGTAAAGGGAGATTGGAAAACCTTTAAGAATAAACGCCTTGAGGACATTACCTACCTGTGATGTTACGGCAAGTCGAGAGGATTCACCAAGTGTATGTATTTACATTTTATTCAGCAAATTTTAGAGCTATTCCATTGAAACAAAAACCATAAATTCTTAAATATTCTAAAAATAATCTAATATTGTCATAAAACTGTGTATTTTTAAAAATCATAAATTAGTTTTTCTCAACGCATTTCTTTAAAAACAATTCATAGCTCAGGTTATTTGGTTAGTTCACGAAAGGTCCTGTAGGAATATTCCTGCTAGGATGTAGATTCTAAAAATCTGCCAAAGCATATATCTATCTAAAATAAGAAACTAGAAATAGATAATTTTGAAACGCAATTCAATGTTGCCCAGGGCCAAATTGAAATGCTAGTAAATATTGTACAGGAAGAGGGTAAGTGTTATCAGCATGTAAAATAGAGGCTTCACAGGGAGGGTTAAATGTTCATTTTCTTCCCTCTCTTTAAATTGTATTTCATACATTAGCATTTAAGTGTGATAGTGCTTAAAATATAGTCCAAACTTATACTAAGACATGTTGGAAAATAAAGAAATAAATAATAAACAAGGGTGTAGGTTGGTTTGAAATGTTTGGGGAATAAATGTTTCGTAATGAAAAATTGATAGTTGGGTTTAAGACGCCTGTCTCGCAATAGATGTAGAAAAAAAAAGTATTGAGGTGCATACCCATTAAATTTCTCTAAATAAGGTTATTAAGTCTCAGTTTTCTAGATTTCTTAATTTTAAAGCTCTTGCATATACACACAAACAAACAAATACATATACTGTTTTAGTCATGTGATAAATTTATTCATAAAATACAAACTTTTTTCCTGAATATGATAGCCACTGTAAAAAGAATTATATTTCAGAATGGGGGTGTGAGGGATCAGATAAATCAATGGGAAACAATTGTTTTTAAATATTTTCTGACTTAATTACATCAGTTTACTTAAATTTGCAAACATAAATGGCAATAGTTGTTGATTGCTCTGATATCTGTTGAGCAATTTCTCCAACTCATGTGAAATTGAAAGCATTAATCCCAAGTTTGCTGTCAAAAGTTCATCCTTCACAAAATTGATTGATGAGTGAAAAATATCAGATGTTGAGGAGTCTTGTTATAAGAATTCTTTGTTATCCTGCAAGTCTTGTTGGAAACTTGTTGCTTCAAAAGATAGAATAAAATAAAATAAAAATTCAAACGTCAAATGCAAAGAGAAGTTGCAAATTATAATAAAGTGAGCTGTTTTAGTTATTTTGTTTATCGTTCCTTATTCATATAAGAAAAAGATATTTTTTTTCTCTTTAAAGTAAAAATTATTCAACATGCTTATTTAATTCAAGATTATACTAACAATTATCAAATACTACTTTAATGAGAAGGCCTCTTGAAAATAAAAGCACGTGGGAGGATGCCTTGACTGAAAAAAAGCTGTTTCAGTGAAAATGCCACTATCCTTTCAGGCAGATATTTGCCTTCATTTGTGTATTTGGTCAATCGGCCAAGACTTATAAGCTGTGAGAAACTTTCTCTAATATCTTCACAGAGGACTTTATTAGAAAAGGCGATATCATAATCCCTGATGTTTTGATTCTGAAAATGTTTTTTTTCTGAGATGTACAAAACATACTCTTCTTAGACATATGTTAGGAGATTACTTCAGGTTTACCAATTCCTCCGCATGTTCATAGGGCCGCAATCATCCAGAAAAGTATCTCAGCTGTGGAAGGAGCTTGGTACAGTAATTGTAAATTCCTTTCACAGCTGGAGTAATCCATTGTTTGTGTTATTTGTACTCTCTTCTTCTTTGTGTTTGATAAAGGCAACAATGCCGAAATATTATTTTATTTGTGTTAAAATGTGTGTGTGACTACTTCTACTATAGAAGACAGAAGAAAGGAAGAAGATGTCACCTTTGTGCATAGGACTCTTCCCACATTTTTCCTCTTTCCCTAGGTGGGCTTTCTTCATCAAATTTACTCTTAGTAGTTTATTTTTCCTTTCTCTTTAGTTTTATCAATTTCCTTTATTTTAAAATTTTACAGCTGAGAGTATATATTATTATTATTTATTGTTTAATTTAGTAATTATTATTATGTTAAACAATAATGTACTGAAAATCGACAGTACACTATTGTTATTGAATAATAAAATTAAGCAATTGATAACCGAAAAAAATACTGCTTGAAAGAAAATATAATAGGAAGATCCAGATGAAATATTGACACAGTTCACTAAACATTTGGAAATAAGCTCAGTTCAACTGATATTTCGAATGCCATTCTGTGTTTGCAAAATGACAAGTTGAACAAATAAATGAGTAGGTATTTAGTATTTTAGAAGACGAGGTACATTGCTACATAAGTCTGAGTTCAGTCGACTATGTGGACGGGTGGGAAAAAGACATAGTTATATCCAGTAGTTTTTTAAAATAGTTTGACACCCTCAGGAATACCACTACACAAGTTAAAAAACCGAAAAATAAGCAGTATAATAATGATCATTGGGTTATTTAATATCAAACAGGACCTATGCAACAGGAAAGCCTAGCAGTGACAAAATTGGATGGAAAGCTATATTCCATATATTAAATAAATTAAGTCAAACTTGATTGAAAATAATAGTTCATATTTTTTTTATATATATATATAAAAAGATGATTGCAATTATCTAATTTGATGTAGGTTGTAAATAAGCAACAACTATCAAATAACTATAGCATAGTTAATATACAAATTTGTTGAAATTTAATTATCCAATTATCTGTTTTAGGCCTTCAAAAATCCAAGCACAATTCTCGACTTTTCCAAAAATGTTCGAGTTTGCAGCAGATCTCTCCCAACACTCTTGGGTCAGAAACGCAAAACCAATTTCCCGAGATGAATCATAAAATTTGTATTACCGCACACCCCTCTATTATCGTCCCATGTCTTAGATTTTTTCTAGAGATAATAAATCATATTTGTGCCTATTTTTGTTCAGGGCTCTATTAATTTTATCAAAAAATATTTTAAAATAATTTTTATCAATTAGGATTTTTTTAAATTCAATTTTCTGTATTATATGTAAATTTGCTATAATGCCTATTTATAGCATGCTATCATAGTTTATAGAACAGCTGATATTGGTCTGTAATTTTGTAAATAAGGCTTATGAAAAAGTATGTCATTTGGCTGAGGAAGAAGAAGATAATCTTTTTTGGGGTATTTTTTGTTTATAGTACTGTCAATAATAAGTATGATTTTATTTGTTATATTTAATTTATAAATCTTATTAATTCTGGATGATGTTATTTGATTTTTGATATACTTTATAAGTTAAGAGTTGAATTTATCTGTTTGAAAGATAATTAAAAGTTGCAGAGTAAAACTTTATACAACATGATTGAAACATTGACATTGATTTTCAGAATGAAATGAAAAGTTAAAATTATGAATAGTTGCAAACCAAATGGTTTGTAAACCCAATTCAGTAAGAGTAAAAATTATATAAAGCATGGTTAAAACATTATTATATATATGAAATATTTTAAAATATTTAATAACATTGAGGTTTCCTATAAATATTTGTAAACGGGTGTGATATAATTTATTAAATTAAGAAAAACAAGGTTTCCTTAAGGTTATTTCAAAGGGGTGTATATTATTTATTCAATCACAAAATCTTTAACTAGATATTTTTGTGGTTTTTATTTTTAATTTTGTTTAATTACTGCTATATGGTTTAAATATCACAAGCAGGGCTATTATGTGCTGGCATCGAGTTGAGTGTTGGTATCAACACTCACAGACCGAAACACAGTAAAGATACTGCATGAGCAATACTGTACATACCTCAGTATGGGGGCGGTAATGATCCCATAAGTTTCCAAAATTATCTAGTTACTTATTTAATCAATTCTATATTTGCTTAGGTTGGTAACTTATATTACCCAGAGCACATAGCGTCTTGCTTACATTTCTTTGATGTTTTTAGTAGTTGACGCTTTTAATACTTGCTTCATTTTTAAACCATAAATAATAATATTATCTTAGATTATAATAATTATTAAATATTTACCGTTTATTTAAAAGTTGTTATTGTAGTGTGATATTTGTTTGTAATCATAAGAGAGTTTTATTTAAGTTTAGGTTAGGTTGTTGTGTGTTGTTGTTGCACATTGTTTCTGTGTTTCAATATTTTTTGTATTAGTACTACGAAGGGCATTTTACGTTTATTTTAATATTCGTTCACTTATTAATTTACATAGTTTTAATTATTCTCTACTACCCTTTATTCAGCTTTATGTCTCAACTATTGTTTTTAGCTGCAATTTGGTAAGTCTTTTAAGAATGATTTTTAATGATTTAGAATTTTTTCACAATATTTGTTTTGTTATTATTTAAATTTTCTTATGTTTTTGTGTGTATAAGTGTTATAAAACATTAAATTTATCATAATTTGACAGTGGAAAAAATACACAATTCCATTCTCTCTGCATACTAGAGTCAGCCTACTTAGGCAAAGAATAATCCACAAGATCAAATTTCACAATGCGTGCATATCTAATATTTATTTACCATAGAGGTTACCTCTCAGCCAGATCACAGAGATTCCGATCCATAGTGCGACTTAATCTAAAAGACTCCAAAAAGCTCTTTCGGAGAGTTCGAATGGATTTCTAACGTCTGTAAACATTCGTCTCCGCACTCAGAATCTTTGTAAATCCACTCTTATTTTTAGAATGATTGATTAAAGATGAATGAGAGCTTCCATATTCAAATATTTTATGATTATTAATACATAGGTTCATATTAAATAAAAATAAACTGTCGCAAAATTTGAAAAATCTAACACTGGTAAACAACTGATTATAGAAACAAATAAATAATATTTCAAACTGTTCAACAATTCAAACTTGTTCCCTGGAGTACTCGAATTTCGAGCTTCGAGCCAACCTCGTCCTTTAATCTCGAGATCGAAAGTTTTGTAGGTTTGTCATTTTCGAGATTTCACTTGATGTACTTGGTAATCTATTTTTTAGACACAATAGTAAACAAAGGCTATTTAATTTAGATAATATTGCCATTTCCACTTTATAAATCATTCAGTTACTTAACAAATTGGTAAAAAGTCATATAAAATTTCACATTAATAATATAATAAGAGGTTTAAAACCACTTTCGACTAGTAAATTTATTCAATATTGTCGTCCATTTTGAATTATACTTGATTGAAGTTGTTTACTTGTATTGCCATGACAAAGCAATGAAAATAAAAATAGCCAAGTAGATTAATAAATAATTGAATGATTATTTTTACTATTTGTATCTGGTTCCTTTCTAAAATAATAATCTATGCTAAATTAAAAATGTAATATCAAGACTATATTATTATATTAAATGTTTTCAAACTTAACGTATTTAAAATTCATTTGAATTAATACGTTTAGCTACTATTTAGTTATATAATTATGTTGGTTAACATCTCTAAAATTAATGTTGATCTTATTTATTGCTATACATATTTTACCAAACTTACCAAATTTATATTAAAAAAGCATTTACTATTTAATATTGTTTGCTAGAAACATTATTTTAGTCATATTATTTTTCAATAACGAGAGTCTGTACAATGTGAATGTACAACTGCGCATAGAGGAATGGAAATGGGACAGAAAACGTGATCCTGCACGATTAAAATAAGGAATAATAAATGAAATACGAAATACTTAATATTTCTAATTGTTTATGATACTTTCGTTTTCTTATAGGGTAAATTAAGTTACCTCTAGCATGTTTTAAGAAAATATTAGCTTATTAAAACGTCAATTTTATTAACTTTTTATCAAGACAGTGTAGAAACACTCTACAATAATGTAAAGTGATAGTGAAGGAAGCCAACCTGAAAGGATAGATTAAGTTAGGCCTATTTATAAACAAACACACTTCTCTATTTCTTCTTACACTTTTACACTTCCCATGTTTTCAAACTTCCACAGTTTCACATTGTTTTGAATTCTCGGAAATACTTATTTTTCATATGAAGAGATATTATTGAAAAAGTAATATTTCTGAAAATTCAAAACAACGTGCCACTGTGGAAGTTTTGAAGAAACGATCAGTGTATAAGTGTCTGAAGAAATGAAGAGAGAGAACTGTGTTTATATCTAAGCCTAAACTATCACATACCTTACATTATTGTACAGTGTTTCTACACTATCTTATTGTACATTTCCAAGCTATTATGCAATTATTCATTTTAATACTTTTTTTAATAATTATTAGTGTAATTTTTAATGTCCTTAAAGACATGAGTGTTGAAACCATTTTAATTATTGTTTCTGTTAGGCCCTATTTTATTTCTAATGTTTTTTATGTGTTATTTCTTAATTAAAAACCTATATTAACTTTTTTCCTAAAAGCATTTATATTTATAAAAATTAAGGTCATTCTATATTTTAAGAATATGTGTTTCAGTATATTTCTTAAATCTGAAATTTTAAAGATGTGATACTTATTCATATTTAAAACAAATACATATATACTCTCAACATTTTTAAATTATGAATATATTCGAACCCGGGAGCTTTTAGAAATACTCGACTCGAATGGAAAAATCCCACGCTTCTCAGACCCCTAATTCAAACACAATGAAAAGTTGACATTTCACACTATTTATTTATTAAACTTGCTGTCCAAACCTAACCTAACAATAATTATTATTATTATTAGCGCCGTGTCTTACTACCCGTTCGGGCTATACGCACTTACGCTAATGTGTAATGGTAGGGTGATTGTGAGATTAAATGGAGGACCTACAAGTTTAACGTGGAATCCGACCCACAGTGGAGGCCTGGTATTCCCCACATTCAAACTTCTAAAAAATATTTAAAAAAGATATATATATATATATATATCTTTTCGTTGTTGGTATCTTCCAACGAGTGTAGATAATAACATATGTCGGCAACCTCACCATATCATCCCAACCTTTGGTCAAAAACAAGCCGATGTATGTACATAATAACCCTGATGGTAGTCACTAACTGTAATATATTACTTCCTTATGGACAAGGAAATGAAAAGGTGGACTGTAAATGTTAAGGTGATACCAAGTGTATCTTTAGAAAGTAATCACAAGTTGCTAGTCACAGATATAGTGGGGTTGGAAAGTAAGAGAAAAGTAGGAAAGCAAGAAAGAAGGATAAGGGTGTGAAGGCTTAAGAATAAAGAGGAAAGAGAACTGTATTTAAGAAAGGCTTGAAGTTTAATGGCCAAGGATAAGATACAAAGGGAAAGGTTTAAAAAAAAGTTCGATGGAAGCTGCAGAGGTGGTATTTGGGAGGACAAGTGATAAGAGGAAGTGGGGGAGAGGAACAAAACATATAGGGAAGAGAATGAATGAAGTGTGTGTGGTACAGGAAGCCAGGGAGGATTGGATGGGAAAATGGACAGAGATGCTATAAAGGGATGTAGACGGAAATAAGATTTTATACAATCAGGTAAGAGAGTGGAGGAGAAATAAACGACAATACGTTAGAATGATGGATGAAAAAGGAAGAACGTTGAAGAAGGCATAACTATGAAAAGGAACTATGAGGAGAATATTTTGAGGTGTTTAACCCCAAAAAAGGAAAGGGATTAGAGAGGAGCATGAAGATTTAGCAGAAGAGGAGTGAGTGGGTACCATATGAAAAGAGGTGTAAGATGTATTAAAAGAGGATGAAACTGGGGAAAGCATCAGAGGACAAACTAGCAGTAGACGTTATAATAACTGCAGCAGAAGCAAGAATACAATGGGTAAAGAGGGTGCTGAGTGATATGGAAGGAAAATAATGTACCAGAAGAATGGAAAGTGGAATTATTGTATTGATTTTTAAGAAAGGAGAGAGAAGAAGAGATGTACGAATTACAAGAGAATAACCCTGATGTGCCACTGTATAAAAATAGATGAGAAGATACTGAAAAATAAAATAAAAAATAAACTGAAAGGAATATGGAGTAAGGAACAGCACGGATTTAGAGAACAGAAGTCTACATTAGATTTAATCTTCGCTATACAACAGCTGATAGAAAGAAGGTATGAATTTGGGAAGGACTTGGTAATGGTATGTATGGATGTAAAGAAAGCATATGATAGCGTGGATAGAAATAGTCTATAAAGGGAAAGAGGAGTTGAAATGAAAGTGAAAAGTTTTATGTAATAGGATAGCATGAGTTGTGTTAAGATGGTGAAGATGATGACAAATTGATAGTCCAGGTAAGATATCGGAAAAACATTAATTTCTTAAAATAAATTAACCATACACTTTCTCAACGTGATAATTAGGAGAAAAATTGTAGAAATTGAATGTATATACTTTGGACTGAATCGACTTGTAGCTTTTAGGTTAAAAAAATCGGGATTCTAATAAGATGAGGGCAGCAGGGGGAATTTTTCTATAGGTGTGTAAGATACCTGCTATATTGAGAAGAGAAGTTCCCTTAAAGTGTAAGGAAGTGTTGTACAGGTCATACTTTGTATCCATTATCACACATGCAGCAGAAACTTGGAAAATGAATGTAAGAGATACTAGGAAAGTGGAGGCTATGGGAATGAAGTTTGTGAGGAGCATTATATTAACTGTAATTAGGAGAAATAATTGTAGGAATAAAGTTATCTGGGAAATATTGGGAGTATAGGGAGTACATGAATTAATAGAGGGAGCAAGGCTGAGATGGTATTGCCATGTAATGAAAATAGAAGAGGAGAGAATACCAAAGGGAATGATGGAGATTAGGTATGTAGGAAAAAGATGGGAGGAGCAGATAAGAGAAAGTGCGTAATATAAAAGAGAAGAATGGATGTGATTAAAGTAGGAAAAATGGTGAAAAGATAGAAGAAGATGGAGGCAAATCTACTAAATTGACCTGGCCATAGGTTGTAAGCAGTTGATGATTATGTGTTTTGTGAAAATCATAAATTTCTGTCAAGCTCTGAAGCATATGTGGCTCATGCTAACCTTTCTTTGTGTGTGTTTGGTTATTTTTTGTTTCGTTATGAAGAGATGGGAGGAACAGATAAAAGTATGCAGTGAGAGGATTAAAATGGACTGGAGCATTGATTCCCAAACTTGTCCATATTACAGAACCCCTGAAGCCAATGATAGAATGTCGGGGACCCTCTAATCTCCCTCACCATTCGAGATGAAATTAAAAACCTATGCACACATGTCTAGTAGTATAAGTCGACCATTTCAAAGTAATAAAAGAAAAGATATGTTTAGTCGGACAGTAATGGGAAAAAAATAGATGTTTAAACAATTTGTAAATAGCAAATAAATACAAATAAAAATAAATTATAAATCTAGATTTGTTTCATGGACCCCAAAAGGATTCTTCGTAGACCCCAAGAGTTCTGCATACCACAGATTGGGAATCTCTAGATTAGAGTATGAGGAAGCATGGTGGAAGGACAGGGAAAGATGGAGGCATTTGACTAAACTGGCCTGGCTGCAGGCTGAAAAATATTCAAGGTGATGATAATTTTTGGTATACAGTAGTTTTATTCGGTGTGGAATGGCGTGTAAATTTGTGTGTGTAATTGATCTACAGCAATGGTTGCTATATTCCATTCACTGTAGGAATTACTCTCTGAAAGGTCTTTTTTCCTACCAATATCCTACTATATAGTAGATTTATGGATAGGGAAAAAGGCCTTTCAGAAGTCAATTCCTACGGTGAATGGAATATAAGAAATGAATCCTGTCAGCGTGGTGTAGAAATGTTTGAAGCTTTGGGCCTACCTGCAACTACTCTTTGAATTACTGGTACAAATGCCATTAAAATTCAGTCTATTGAGAAATGTTTTGGGACTCTGTGCAATGAAGGTAAGGTGCACAAGAAATGGGTGC
Organism: Timema poppense; assembly: GCA_902141375.1. Lineage (NCBI taxonomy): Eukaryota > Metazoa > Arthropoda > Insecta > Phasmatodea > Timematidae > Timema > Timema poppense. Next base: position 38,320 of record CABFOV010003093.1, read on the forward strand.
ATTGAAATGTTGGAAGGAAATGCTTGCGATGTCGATTGAGTCTCAAATCCAGCATAGAGCTCCAGTTACTCTAGTCCTTATTCAGAGCATAGCTAAATCTTCGTACTATGACACGCTGAAGTTTCAGGATGGTGAAGGCTCAAAAGAAGAACTTTCCAGTGACAGCTAGGGTGGTCTAATGATTATAAACACGGGTACAACTTTCATAACATTAAAGTGACTAATGAAGCATGGTGAGGTGATACTGGTGACATGTGAGGTAAAAGGGAGTATGAACGTCAAGCAAGTCCCGTCCACATCTCCAAAACTAAATGTTGTCTTCTTGAAATGTAGCAACAAACGCCAAAAAGGAATCCAGTAGGATAGGTAGAAATTCATGCTACACTATTTTGTTTAGGTAAGCTTAGTGTGTGAACAAAGATGTTTCTTCTTTACTAGTCCAAAAAATGTGTTTTTCTTATTTCGGCAGGGCACATGGTTTCTGAGACTATTCCAAAAAATGTATCTTGCTTTTTCCTGTAGGGCACATGGTTTCCGAGATGCTATGCAATTTTTCAGTAGTTTGGATGGCATTAAAACCAAACCCTTAGACAGAGACTCTTGTAGAAAAAATTTAATTTTTATAACATTGTCCACGTAGCACAATGTTATAGCTAAAATGATTGTAAATGATAATTATTAAATGAGTTAAACTTTAGTTGCAAATAACTAAATGTCAATCAAAACTTAGTATGAATGTTTTATAGTTTAAAAAAATGTAAATTAATTTAACAATTTCTTCTAGCTTAACTTGATTTTATCTTGGCATAGCAAATTCCCTGAATTAAAACACTTTAGTAATCACTCTAATCTAATTAAAAGATTTATTACTAAAATTAAATTATCTTTTATTTGTTATTAAATATATATAGTTAACTATTGTATGGTAACTAAGGATGAAGGTAAAAAATAATTTTAGGATTAGTTTAAATGAGTAATGTTTTATTCTTACCGAAAGAAATGCATGAATGAGATCTGCCTTTACAGTAGCAAGTGGTTTGCCCTTAACAAGAATAGTGAATGTTTCATCTTTTTCTGTTGTCATGAGGCTACCAAACCAAGATTTTTTGGTAAGTTCTGGAGAAGACTCTGGAGTAAGGTGAACTTCTTCTGAGGAAGCTGCCAACAGAAATAAAAACCCATTTACCTATTGTTATAATATATATAAAAGCAATTATGTATGTATTAAATATTTTAGTAACAAAGTGAAATTAACATATTTTAAGTTTAAACCAGACATTGAATAGCATCTATTTATACCACAGGCAAAAGGCGTCTAATTAATCTGAATGGAGCCCTGAAACACTTATGTTTTAGTAAAACTTAGTATAGACAAATAAAATATACATTTTTGGCCACTTCTTATTAGATTGTATATAGAAGAGTTATGATTTTACATTACAGCACCAATAAATTTGTTGATCCCATTAATTTTAGTGGTCAGACCAGTGATTGCACTAGAAAACACTTAAGTGCTATTGCCTTGGCGCGAACATGTTGATACATGATGTCAAAACTATATAACTACAGTTTACAATTTATCTTATGGAGGAGTTATTATTTCAGGCTATGGCTATATTTTATTTAGAAACATTTACTTTAAATCAGGGGTCCTCAAACACCAGCTCACGGACTGGGTTTATCCGGTAGTGAATGTTACCAAAGAAAAAAAAGAATAAAATAATTTCAATTATGAATACCATAATAATGGTGCTCTTGTAAGAAGTACACAACAAAACAAATATAAATATCAACTTTAGCAGTTAGCAGCAGTTTTGAAAACGACTAATCAAAACCATACTGTGGTGTACAGTTCCTTAGCAATCGCTAGCAGAGTTTCATATTTGAGGGTGGAAGGAGGGGGTAATCATGTTGACTGTTAGATGCATAGTTTACATCTGGTCATGTATATTTATGGTTATAAGCTGTGCGTGTGTGCACATCCACGCGAAAGTTTTGGGACCCCCTGCTTTAAATAATTATTATAGTAAATTTGTGTTTTAATTACTAACGTCCTAGATAGGTTTGATATGTATAATTAGCAATTTCGTATATCCCTTTTAGATTAAAAAACATTTAAAAAAATAAGAAATAATGAAAGTAAACTAAGTAATTTTTAAAGACTTGAAAATATAAAGAATTTTAAAGAATCAAAACAAAAAACCTTTATTTTTTTTTAACCATGCAACTCAAAAAGTACTCAGATATAGTGAGTACCATGCTAACAATATTTGGAATAAGAGAACTAATCAAAAATCATATTTTTCTATTTTATTTGAGAGTGGATTAAAACTGCACTTCACAAATATTTATAAATTACATTTATAAAAGGAAGTGTTAAATACAATTTAGTGATTTGTCATAGTTTTCTCATTAACATAATACTGAATACTGAAACAATTGATGCCAAATGGACAAACTTGATAAAAGAGTTCATTCATAAAGAAAGGTGCAGGACACAACATACTTTTAAAAAGCGACACACTAATTTATAAATAAACTTAATTTTATTCTAAATTAAGATATCCATTTGCCATCTAATTTTGTTTATATTATTTTGATGTATGATAAAATGAGTAGCCTATTAATTCATCACTAAGCAAAGTTATTTTATAATGGTCTAAAGTCCCAATTTTGACCTTTACTCAGATTTCTCGTTAATATATCCATAGCCCATTATGTTAGACAGTAGACAATTAAATTAACAAATAGCTTACTTTGTAATTTGCGCCTATGGAAACGTGGAGAGCCAAGGAAGCTATTCTTTATTGTTGTGAGGCGAGACCGCCAATGATGGCCAGTAGTATTTGTATGAGGCGATCCAGGGGGTGTACACGGTGCTAAGTTAGTCATATTAACACCTATAGACAGAAAAACCCTTTGGTAGACGAATTAACATATTAATAACAATGTTCAAGAGACAGCCAGTATAATTGACACTCCAGCCCTCTTTATGTAAGTCCATTATCAAGTATAAAACACCAACTTATACGGTTTCCGTGATTCATCTGTTCTTGTTGGCGCGGAAGGATGCTTTTGTCGGTTGTGAAGCCACACCACGCCTTTCACCCTCCCGCCCACCATCTCACAAAATAGGTTTTAGACTTGCACTCGACAGGGTTAAGGAACTTAAGTAAATATAATATAATAAGTTTACATGACAAACTACAATAAATATAATAAATAAGATTGATTAAAAAAAAAGTTTAACACTCAATGGTTTTTATCATTAATATATTTTGTTTTCCTTACAAAAATAATGTAGTCAAGAATAAACTTAAAATACGTGTTTATATATATATATTATTCACTGGTTATACTAATTAATGTGTTAGTTAAAAATCACTTAATATATAAATAGAAATCTATGTAAAGCGCGCTACAACACAAACTGAGTGAAATTAGAACCATATCTACTTTTGGGTTCACTTATGAATCAAATATTAAAAACACTAATAAAAATTGGATTCATTTAACTGTAGTAAAAACAGTTTTTAAATACATTGGATATAAATAAATGCTATTTGGATCAACATTTGTTATTATGTCTTCACCATAAAATTCTCAAAGAATATATAACAAAAGTGTAGAAGAAAATTCAGCCATTTAAATAGCTTTCATGTCAGTCAAGAATCATTTAGCCATCATGAAAGTGTAGCAGATCTCTGGCGTAGTATTATATTGATCACTTTGGTGGCTAGGTAGGAGGGTAAAATAAGTAAAATTCACCAAACATTTTACTAAGGGTAAAAATATCATTAAACACCAATGGGAATCTTTTTGAATTTTCCCCACAATTGTCACTAAGCAAACCTAAAACTGTGATAATTACCAATAGTGTATAAATATAGTTTAGATTAAAAAATTTCATAGTGATATAGTTTAGTATAATTGGGTTTAACTAGATATGACAAAATATTCAGGTGCGTGGGCCTATATGTACACTCCGTTTACCCTGAAGCAAGCTTACCTTGCATTATTACACTATGGTAGGCAACAGTGGCAGTACAATCCTATCCTAAACTCCACCAGCCACCACTAAATGAAAAAAGAAACACTCTTTAAAATAAAAAATATAACATTTACGTGACCCGCATCAGTGACTGAATGGCTTAAGGTGCTTGTCTCACAGTAGACTTGACTGCCAATGACAGGAATATTGAGGTTGGAATTTTAGTAGGGTTGATTAAGGTTTTTATTCCTAATTGGTTTGCCACACTCCCTCCACGCAAAGCGGGTACACTTACTCTAAATATAGCTTTCCTCATCCCTAAAAACCATTACCGTTATTAGTACATAAGCATATAACCTGAACAGGCAGTAAGACACTGTTCTAAAATCAAGTATGTCCTGATATTCCAGAAAATAATGTGGAAGAGTAGTTATTATTATCCCTTTTCATCCCTTTCTCATTATGTACTTTTTTCTCTCAATAATATAGCTTCTGAGAAATATTATAATATTATCTCGCAAAAGGGTCATATCTGTGGGAAATTTTATTGAGATCACTTGTTTTGCCAATAAATCACCTTTTAATAATAAATGTTATGATAATACTTAACACCGCATCTTACTAATCGTTTGGGTTATACACTTATAAATTTTATAGCTTATGGCATTATACCATAAATGAAATTGTGCCATAGAATAAACCGAATGAATATCAAAATGTAAGTAGAAACCATGATTGGTTATTTATTTGTTTGGTCTTGTTGAATATATAACTTATGTATTCTGGTTACTTTGTTCATCATGAGAACTATTGAACTAGATAGTATGTCACGTTCTTTTCTCTTGGTCTTGTACTTGATGTGAGTATGATCACAACATAAGTAATACTTTACCATTTAATAGAGTTACTTTGTATGGTTAAATATTAACACAGTTAATATATAAGATTTACTATCCTAAGTCTTAACGGTCCCAGTAGTTCTGTTCATTGTCTAAGTAAATAAAGACAAATAATAAAAAGATTTGGACGTTATAAAATGACAATGAAACGTTGACGTGCAGAAAATGCCATTTATTATGCGGTTTTTTCGTGTTTCTTTGTAAGTGTTCGGAGAATTTCATGTTGATTGATTTGTTTTTGTGAAAAGAGCATGACGTTTAATTACAAATATGGATAAGGTCTAGAGTCTCCACATTCAGAACGTTGATGGCAAAAATTTCCAACTTAGGAATATTAAATGAAAATAATAATGCATGCAAAACAAATTATGGATATCATCAATAGTAAGTAGGAAACACAAGCAGAAGATAAGGAGCTTAATACATGGAACGATGGGAACAAAAATGAAACAGTAATAATTTAAACGAGACTCAAGTATAATCCACTGCAAACAATCGTCGCATGTGGAAAAGCGGCTCAGATGTAGAATCCCTTCGAGAATTTTTGCAAACAACACAGCTCTGCATATAAGTTTGGTCTCAAGCAGCAGTTCTTCAACTATAGGATGAATCCAAACTATAATATTGCTCAGCACATAATTAAGATTAGGTCAATAATTGCTCTTGCCATTGTCAGACGAGAGAGAAGCTGTTTCCGACATAGACATAATCGCAAAAACACTCAATTATTTGCCGAACAGACTCTGCATGTTCATAAGTGCGTGGGATTCAAACACCAAGGTAATTCAAACATTCGAGAACCTAACCTCGCGACTTCTCAGGGAATAGAAGTGGTTCATACATAATGATGATGTAAATATAGAATTTGTGGTGTTGAACATTCAGAAAAATTACAAAAATAAGAAAGGTCGAGCGTCCCACAACGCCAAGAAAAAAGGAGAGTTAGGGAAAACAGATCGTTAAGAAGAAAATAAAATGTTTTTACTGTGGCCAAGCAGGTCATATAAAAGAAACAGTGCCACAGCTGGCTAGTTAAAAATAGTGAACGAAGTAAGCGAGATGAATAAAAGCATACAAAAACGTGTTTGCTCCTGGGTGTTTAACTAAGTGGCTGGTGGACAGTGCTGCATCAAAACACTTATCATAAGGAGTGGTTTTCCGTGCCAAAACAAGGAGATAATTTGAGTGTTGCGCAGATCGGAAATAATTTGTACGTTCAAGCGGAGGTTTTTGGCTCAGTTTAAGTGTTAGTATTTGTGAATTGACAGTGGAAAATTAATACGGTTGAAAAGACGTCATAAGTTCCAAAACTTAAGAAAAATCTATTTTAATTAGGAGCAATAAATAATAAAAAGTTCAAGGTGATTTTCGATTAAAGCAAAATCAAGGTGCAGATTCCAACGCAGAATCGAATAGTTTTAACAAAAAAAGTTAACGTATTAATGTTATATGCTGCTTTTCAAGAAAAAAATCATTAAGCAGACTAATTCAGCAAAGGAGTCAATGAATTTGTGGCATGAGCGACTGGGACATTCACCAGGCATCAATAGTATCAAGACCAGGGCTAGAGGCAAACCAAATTGACAAGATGTTTTAAGAGTCGTGTAAATTTAGTAACACAAATCGACTGCCATTTTATGAAAATCTTTGTCCTTGTACAAGTAGCCCTGTCGAGTTTAGACACACCGATGTCTGTGGGAAAATGCTGGTTAAATCACTTAGGGGTAGCCAATTATTTTTGCTATTTAGGGTCAAGTGCATTTCATATAGTTTTGTATGTTTAATTAAGTGCAAAAGTGATGTTTTTGATACATTCAAACAATTATTCCTGTAGATGTTAAAAACACAGAAGGGAAACAAAGTAAAAGTATTTAAGAGTAACAATAGTCGCGAGTTTGTAAACGCAAAATTCACTGCGCATTTTAAGAAAACTGGGATTATCTAAGCGAGAGCTGCTCCATATAGTGGATAACAGAATTGGCGCGTCGAGCGGGAAAACCAATCAATTTTGGAATGCGCTAGGACCATGGCAATTGACGCAAAACTCCCAGAGCCACTGTGGGCTGAGGCAGTAAATTTTAGTATTTATATTTTAAATCGCAAGCAAAGCAAGGTAAACAATAATGTGACTCTGTTCAAGAAGTTAACTGGTGAAAATTCGAGTTCAAAGCCTATGCATAAATTTGAAGCAAACGCTTATGAGCATACTCCCAAGCAAGCTCTTGTGAAGCTCTCAGCTTAGAGATTTTATTCTCAACGAGTTTGGTATCTATTGTAAGTACATCCTGTCATCGGTCTGCTTGTAAATGAAAAGTTAGGAGTTTGAAATATGAATCATTTCCTGTCAAAGTGGGAAGCAGGCCGCTTGCTGTTAGTCTAGTTGACAGTAGATCTGTGGGAATCACCATCTCAGGTATTGCCTAATACTATGAGGTGGATAAAGCCCATTGATTGGTGCTTTATGCCATCATCAGAGGAATCCCCTAGACCTGGCTGAATTTATTTTGTATCCTAGAGCTGGCTCTTAGAGAGTCAGTGACACACAGATGATTGTGGGCAATTTCCCGAGAGTGAGTGTCATGAAAAATGTCTTAGGCTCTTGCCATGTGCGTGTTTATGTGAGAGATTTTTAGAGGAGTTGTGGACTTATATCTGAATATAAATTGTGATTTGAGCTCACAGTTGACCGAATGACGGGTGGACCTAACCCTCATCACTATGACAACCGTGTGGATGACATCTATAACGAATCACAAAACTTGGACCTTGTCAAATCTACTTTCAAATCAGAAAGCTATAGGCTGAAAATGGGTATAAAAGTAAAATTAAGACAAGATGCGAGTGTCGAGGGAATTAAAAAACGGTTATGTGCTAAAGAATTTTCACAAAAGACAGGTCTTAATTAAACAAATGTTTTCACCCATCAAATAGGATATTCACAAAAGACTGTTATCAGTTATATCTTCACCTTATCAGGTATGATTCAATTAGAATACTTTTTGTGGTTGCAACAATCTTTAATATGGAAATGATACAGTTTGACATAAAAGTTGCATTCCTATAAGGCTAATTGCTAAAAGAAATGTTTAAGAAATGGTCAGAAGGTTTCCAGAAGAGTGATCTAAACATGATCTGCAAATTGAGTAAGAGTCTGTGAAAAAAAGCAGTAATGACACTGATGGATTAAGAAATGTTTTAATTATAACTAATTGTTTTGATTCAAGCCATTGAAATAAGATAAATGTGTCTTTATGGTAACGATGGATTGATAACGTTGAAGTTTGACTTGCCTTATATGTTAATGACGGAATGCTGATAAGTGTTTGTTTGGGTATTTTGGCACTTGTGATAAAAGAGCTCGTGGCATAGTTGAGGATTAAAGAAGAAGACTGCAATTATTTTGTTGGAACCATGATCAAATGGGAGAGAAAAAAAATAAGAAAATGTTTTTATGTCAACAAGAATACCTTGAGAATGTGCTGAACAAATTCTCTATTCAAGATTGTGAATTACAACCAGTACCAGCTGATCCAATTGCAGATTTACATAAAAAGGATTGAAAATCTAAGCAGGTTCTAAACATGCCTTATTGCTGTGCGGTTGGAAGATTGAAGTTCCTTAAAATAGTGATAGGTAAAGATATTGTATTCGTAATTAATCAATCAAGTCGATTTTTAAATGAACCACAAGATATTCAATTGACATAAGATAATGTGATAACTAGCTGGAAATAGGAGCTAGAGTATTTGCTACCAAATAAATGTACTTGAGTTAATGCTATATTAAGATGCTGACTATGCTATAATGAAACATCAAGAAAATTTACAACTTGATATATCAGTCCCTTAGCATGAGCATCAATCACTTTGTCATATCATAGACATGGGTGTGTTAGTGTGTCAACTACAGAAGCTGATTATATATAGCAGCATCTTGAGCAGTTCAAGAAACCATGCTGCTAAGAATAATGCTCGCAAAACTTGATCCAATTTCCAGTGAACCCACCACTCTCTTCGCATACAGCCATAATGCCATTAGGTTGGTTCAGAACTGTAGGGCATCAAAGAATGATTAAACACATGGATGTTAAGTAGAATTATGTCCATGAGTGTAGAAAATAATGTTATAGTTGTTTGGCATGTGCATTCTGAGAACAAACCAGTAGACTTTTTTACTAAGGCTTTGGCAAAAAATAAATTTTGTATGAAATGTGAATCTGTGTCAAAGAAAGATATCAATGAGGTAAGAGTGGAAGTGTTGGATATATGAATCGCGTAGTTTGGTTACATTATTTATTTTGAGAATTATATAACTAGATTGTGTATAACCAGAACAGATAGTAAGATGCGGCGATAAAAAATATGTGTGTGTGTGTGTATATATATATACACATTACATAACGTCATTCTCTCCAGGTCTTGAACATTGTGACAGTACAATCACAGCACATCTTATTCTATACTATTTGATAAAGTAACATTGTAGAGTTAAATGTTATTACTCAAACCTTAATGGGAGTCCTAAAAAAGTTATAAATTTAACGAAAGGCAAGTCATTTTTAAACCAAGCATGAAGGTATAAAATAATATAAATACGAAAAACTTTTTAAAACCTAAACTATTTTTAATACATTCAACATAAATATTTCTTTAACTTGACTAGAATAAGTATTTATAAATGCTAGAAGCTAAAAGTCAAAATTACAGAGTTAATGAGTACAATGAATGTATTGTGGCTGTCAACTAATTGTGGAAAGATAATTAAAATCTTATTTTACTTTGTATCAATGGTCATTTAAAACCATTGAGGCAATTAATTAGAAATACATGTTTCGTTGGGGTAATTTAAGAAAAGTAATCCCATCCCAAAGGGATGTGATAAATGTAAACAATTGTTTACAATTGCAATATGGCTAGATTTAACCTAAGACAAAAGTATAAAGTCTATTTATTCTATTACAAGGTATTTTTCAGAAGTGATTTGAACAGGACAAAAAAATTAACTATTAATAGTGTTGCGTTGTCAGTTTCCCTTATAAAACTACAACCACAACACTTGTTATAGTAATTAATTTCAGCTATATAGCCTAGCACATACACAATTAGTTTAAACTTAGGGAATAAATAAAGCAATAAAATAAATAAAAAGTGTACAATGTGATTTAGCAATAAAATAAAAAATAAGTGGAGTCAAATAATTGATAAGCTTTTAAAATAAATTAAGGTTAATTAGTGACAAGAAGAAGTTTTACCAGTGGAAGTGTCATTGTAGTCTATTGTCGATCCACTGCTATTTGCTCTTTGATGATGAGAAGGAGTAACAAGAGACGAATGAGCATTGCTTGTAGTGTGAGGTGACCGATGGTGGTGATGGTGGTGATGATGAGTGGCAGCTCTTTGAGTCACAGGACTTAATATTCCCGCCAGAGTAGCTGAGGCTGCATTATTGAAAGTTGCGTGGAATGGGGTGAGTGAAGAGTTCTGTTGGTTCACGGTATGACTTCCAATACTCGGACAGCGTCGATTAGGGTGTCTAGCTGAGCCACTGTTCAAAAATTCATACAAGTTAGAAAACATTTTTTTTATTTAGTTGTTGGATTTTTTTTTGTTTGCTTACATTATGACCATGTAATACTAAGCCTGCTATAGTAAAAGCCCGGTTTTAATGGAACTAAATAAGAATAGTTTAAAACCTCAAATTAAAATAAGTAAAGTGATAAAATATATAAAATAAAATTATATACCAGATGTTATATAATAAATCTTCAATTGAAAGATCCAACTTATTTACTCACACCAATAAAATATACCACTCAATGTGAAGGTTTTAATATAACTAATTTGGGCAGAACTCGATTTTCGGTTTTTATTATAACAAATCATTTCAAAAATTATCAGGTATTTATTTAAACATAATGTATGTTATGTGAATTTTAGTTTGTCTTATGATATATATTTTTGTTGAACTTTGTGTTGAATTTAAATACTAAACCTTTACTAAGGCATAATAAAAGTGATTCATTTGAATATTTAATAGTATTTTATGATATATAAAAAAGTAAATACCCAATGTGACTTAATAGTAGCCTTGGTTACTATTTTAACAACTTTATTTTTTCCCCAGCTACAAATGGAGCCCCTGTTTGCTTTTGATGTTAGACTTTTAAAAAACAATTATTAGCAAACCAGTTATGACTAAAGAGTAGGGATCACACTTCTAGTTGAGTGACATGGTCCTTCCACATAGTAATAGTGCAGGAATTAAAAAAGAAAGAAAAAAAAAGCTTAGCCCGGAGTTGAAAAACAAGAAGGGGTACTAGGAAAATTGCATTGTGTGAGGCCCATGAAAAATCCTCAGAATACCTTTGTTGTAGCTACAATTAAGCCCAGCCATTATTAACCCTTTTAGTGCCATGCCTATTCCAGAATTCCCGCGGGAAGAAGGCGAGAGAGTTGTTCGGTTTTTTGTGCAAAGAATGCCACAGCTATTTCCTCCTTTTTATAAGGATTGATAGAAAATTCGCCAAACCTTTATTTATGAAACAATTATTTTTATTTTTCTATCATTTTAATCTGTATGTACTCTTCTTTAATAATAATAATATAATACAATTTAATTAAAATTATCTAATTTCTAAATTTTTAATCTAATTTTTTATAATCTCTTTCAAAACTAATGTATATAAAACATATTAAACAGAATATTATATATACATTTCAATATTATTTTGTTGTAGTCATTTAGTTTGATACAAGAAAATAAAGTTTTGTATATATATGATTATAAATAATAATTACAGATAGTTTCCCCACATTATATATTTTTGGGCCATTATTGCTTACCTTATAGCAAGATCTATCATATTGCTTACTTCATGAATAAATATTTAGGCCCACAGATAATGAATGCGTTTTACAAAAAACCTTTTATAATGAATAATTTCGTATTAAAAAAAAAAATTATATAACTTATAAAGGCATTATGCCTGTTTACTTATAGTGATAAATAAATATTTTCATACACACAACATAACATGAAAATCTAAATAGTATATTTTTCTAAACTCAGAATGATTTAACCCGTACATATGAAAACTGTTTATAAAAATATTTACATCAGTATGAATGTAAGCCACATTTATATTTTTCCATGCAGCTTGTATGTAAACTGATGTTGCACTTCACACATTGAGTATGTGTCCGTCCACCATTGTAAATGTACTAAGCTCCAAGTTTCAATAACAACTATTTACGGTTGATTTTTGTTGCCAGCCTTATATAAAATAGCAGAGTGAAATGTTGTATTTCCAGTGATATATGACACTACTACACTATATATCAGATAAAGCGAGAACTAGCTCAAATCTGGATAGTCGACCTCATCAGCTCTGACACTTTTACGGTGGTAGTAAGCGGAGCCAATCAGATCGGCTCGTGGTACTTTTAGCGATAGTAGGCGGAGCCAATCAGATTGGCTCGTAGCACTAAAAGGGTTAAGAGCCCAGCTACTATTAAAAACTTTAATTTTCACCCCAACTACAATTAGAGTCCCCAGCTAATATTAGGTCAAATATAGTTTTGTGAGTTTTATATATACCTTATTATCTTTAAGCAAATTACAAAGTAGTGATTAAATTCACCATACAAAAGAGTCCTCAGAGGAGGAGCTCTGAATTATTGTATTTATAAAAGTGTGGCCAATATTTTTTTAAATAAATACTCACTCAATACTTAATTAAAATGTCAATTTTAATTTTCATATATACACACAGTAGAGGTTGAACAAAATTAGAAGTCATTATCACAATAGACTGGATTGCAAGTTATAGGGATATCGAGGTTCAATTTACAGTCGAGTGTAGTGAGGGTAGTATTCCTAAAAAAAAAAATCACTTTCCCTAAGGAAAATCGCAGCCATATTTCCTCTAAATTCTGCATTCCTCATTCCTACCTTGATAGTGTGAATACATGGTAAACAATAAAAAAAATGCCTATACTTGGAATTGATAGTATACATAGATAATTAAAGCCACAACAATAAATATGAGGCACTTTTCAAAAGTAAGGGCAGGTTGCTAAAAACAGGATATTGGCAACATTGGGTGGAATCGCTCACACTAGGTAGCTTTATGTGATTCATTGTGCAGCTATTGGACATATTAACACCAGTCTGTTGTTTTCATTTCACATTCTGTAACAGTAATTTATGATTGCTTAGAGAATAAACAATCCCTCCCAGCAGCTTTGAAGTCCAGTAAGGTACCTATTGAATTTCTCAATGCAAAGGTTGTATTGCTTTTGAAATCCATTGTGAGTTGTGTGAAATCTATGGGTTTAGAGTAATGAGTGAAAGAAATGTGAGGCAATGGTGTTGTTAGTTAAGAGAAGGCAACACACAGGATGAACAAAGGAGTGGAAGGTCAAGTGTTCAGACAGACAATCCTCTTGAATGCATGAGCTCAAAAATGCAATAAAACTGTCACCTTACAGTCAGTGTGCTTACAATGGATGCCAAAAATATTAACTGACCTGCACAAAAACTAGAGGATAGAATCTACGCATGCATTTTTGGACTGCTACACGAGAGAGGAAGAGAGAAAACTTTTTTTTTTTTCAAATAGTATAACTGGTGATGAAACAAGGATTTCTTAGGTCAATGCTGAGTCAAAATAACAATCCATGCAGTGATGTCACTAGAGGTCACTTGGGGCCAAAAAATTCAAGCAAGCCCAATCAACATAGAAAATTATGCCCACTGTTTTCTGGGACCTAAAAGGTGTCCTGCCCATGAATTTTATGGAGCCAGGACCAACGATAATTTCCAAGGTGTATTATGAAACACTTTTTAAGTTCAGATCTGTCATTCAGAACTGGCAACATGTGCTACTGATGTCAGGAATTATTCTCTTTCATGACAATGCATGAATACATACTGTAGCCTACAAAGCATAAGAAATTTATAAATTAAAGTGGTAAATTTCAAGCACCCACCATAAAGCCTGGACCTAGCACCGAGTGATTTTCACCGTTTATTTCGTTTAAGGATGTCAAATTGATTCTCAAAATTTTTATGAGAGTGAAGAGCTGAAAGCAGCAGTGCTGAACTAACTGAAATCCCAGGCTACAGATGTGTCTGCCAAGGGCTTAAAAAAGCTGATGCCTCAGTATAAAGTGTTTGAAATAATAATGATTACTTAGAAAAGTAAGAAGATATTTACAAGTTTTTTAGAAGTAATCTTTTTTTTTATCTTAAATTTATTTTTAAAATTACCGATTGACCCATAATTTTGAAAATTGCCTCTTTATAAAAGAAAAATTGAATAAGAGAATGAGATTATAGCTTTAGGATACTAAAAGGATGTCTATAATATTAACAATAAATAAATTAACTATGCACAAAGAGTGTAACCCAAAAGGCTAGTAAGAGGTGGTGCTAAAAGAACTATGACAAATTATTCCTACCATAAATAAACCTTTTTAATTTTGTTGTAAAGCAGTGGGACAAAAAAGTGATCTAAAATTAGATGGGCTAAGACTCAAGCTATATTTTAAATAAGTTTTCGGTACTAAAGAAACTTGATAAACATGTTATATACAAGTACTAAATGCAATACAATATGTAATGGATTTGAAATTTCAATTTGTTGAACTGTCAGTTCGAAAATACATATGCTATAACATGAATTGAAATGGAACACAGTATTTGAAATTTGTAATTTTTGTAAGATTGATGGTTCTGTCCAATCATGGTTATTTTTAAAATACTATATTTTTAACCCACTAAAGCCGAATCACTTCTAATTTGCATTGAGGGTAGTTGGGAGTGTCTTATATAAAATTTGTATTGGGACTAAAATGCAGTATAAAATATAACCTTTGTTCTTATATGGTTTATTCTTTATAACATGGTAATACTTTCCAAAGAAGTCTAGAAATACCAGATTATATAAACATCTTGGCAAATGTGACCAAAGGATATAAACAATCACAAAATAAAAATTACTTTTAATAAAAGCTAAGTCTTTAAAATGTCCCATTTCTGAACCCATTTAAACTAAAATAAGTAAATTTTTTTTTATCGTGCATCTAGTCCACACTAAGATACATTTTCCTACAAACATGTAAGCAGATGTGTAAAAACTATTTAAATACTGTTTAGAAAATATTTTGGGCATCTGCCGGCAAAAAGAAATGAATGTTTGTGGGCAAATGTTCGTTTGAATTTGTGTTCCATCAAGGATGGAAAACACACACAAATTTGATCACAGATACGTCAGTGTGGACAGCCTTGGTGGGCAGAAGTATGATCATTGACAAAGCATGCCGCCCTTCTTAATTTAATCAGTTTTGCTAGAGAAGGCTGACTCCTCTTGACTTATAGATACAAAGCACTGGCCTTCTGGCGTTATTAAAAATCAAAATAGGATAAGTCGATGTTGGTTATTCACTGCCACTGCCCCCCTCTTAACTCATTGTCCACCCTCCTGCCAAATCTATCTTTCTACCAAGATGCTAGAGAATCGAAAGATTTGACTAGACTTCAAAGACACTTTACTGTCAATATACCTTATTGCAAAATTATGACAATTAAAAGAGGATGAAATAAATAGAGGATAAAACCACTGGTTCTTCTGTTGATGAATAAATGACTTTTAAATGAAGGATCTATAGTGATTTTTTTTTTTCATTGGCACCACCAATATAGTACTATTTTTCACTTATTTGTGTTCAAACCTTTTTTAAGGGTAATCTTTTGCTTCGCTAATCCAGATTTAAACTTAGTACTGGCGAACTCTCCCCCAATTTATGCGGATTAGCAAGGGTTTATTGTACTTGAATAAACCTCATTTTAGCATTTACCTCGCTCAGAGACATTTCAGCTTACAATGTTTTTTCAGTGTGAATAATGCAGCCCAAATACAATTGTCCAAGATAATTGTATGCGGCTCTTGAAAACACAAGTGCAGATGCCTAGTGCATTTGTTTACAGACAATTTTATGCGGGCAGTGATTGTCAATGTGGACTCAGCTTAATGCCTTGCTTCAATGTTAATTATAGGTATTTAATTAACACAAATTATGCTAGATTCCCAAGAAAAACTGCAAAAACTTTTCAAATTTTATTGAATGGTGTGTTAAAAGATTTAGTAAACAAATAGTCATTGCTGCAGATAATATTATTTGAGAGTTTTGTATTAGTCACTGTTGTTATATTGCTATAGAGGTAAAAGCTTTACTTATACAGTAGAAGCTCTTTAGTATGGCATTCTACGGTTCAGCACATTCTGTAATCCGGCACCGATTTAACCGCCAGCGTTCGGGTTTTTACAGGTGAATTCATGGGTTCATTGGCCCTGACCGGCACGGCTGTACCCAATTCGCTCAGTGTTTATCATAACTAACTGTCAATTCAGTGTTTCCTGTTTTCTAACGGTTACAAATTACGTTTGCACAGTGTTCTTGAAGCCCAGCATGAATTTTTCAAGTGCTAATAAAACTAATAAGTGTAAGCATGTGATTTTCACTATACAGCAAAAACTAGATATTAATCGTCTTGAAAAAGGTGGAAAAAAAAACACTTCATAATGCGGAGTTTCAATATTGGTTCTTTGACTATTTATGATATGTATATATA
Source organism: Timema poppense (assembly GCA_902141375.1). NCBI lineage: Eukaryota > Metazoa > Arthropoda > Insecta > Phasmatodea > Timematidae > Timema > Timema poppense. The sequence goes on from CABFOV010003093.1 coordinate 54,844, forward strand.
AAAGAACTTAATAAGTTTGCTTCTCAAGCTGTTACAGCAAAGAATACGGAATCAGGACATACAATGAAGAAACCTAAACTTGAAACTCTTGATTGTGCCTTGTACACTTTGTTTAGTGCGAAACGATCAGAGGGTAACCAGTGACTAGGTCTATGATCATCGAAAAAGCAAAACAGTTTCATTTCGATCTAAATATTGGAAGTGCTTGTGTTTTTTCCAATGGTTGGCTTCAGAAATTTAATATTCGACACAGAATCCGGAAGCTGGATGTGGCTGGAGAGAACAGATCAGCCGATGAAAATGCAGCTGAAGAATTTAAGGACACTTTTAGCAGCCTTGTTTTACTGTGGGATCTAACACGGGGTCAAGTTTACAATACTGATGAAACCGGCCTTTTATGGCGTTGTCTTCCAATGTCTACTCTGGCAGGTGGGGATGAAAACATGCCAAGGGATTTAAGAAAAATAAAGACAGATTGACTGTTTTGTTGTGTGCAAGTGCTTCTGGCGACCATCAGCTGACACCTGTCGTGATTGGTAAATATAAAAAACCTCGAGCTTTAAAAAGAATCGTAAACTTGCCTGTGCATTATGATGCGCAGAGCAATGTATGGATGACATCAGATTTGTTTAAGGACTGGTTTTTCCATAATTTTATACCAGATGTAAAGGAAAACTTTAAGAAATGTGAAATGCCAGAAGACAGCAGATCACTTTTATTGTTATACAACTGCACCACTCATCCTCCTGCTTCTGATTTGGTTTACGGCAATATTTTTGCAGTTTACCTACCACCAAATGTCACTCCCATGATTCAGCCAATGGATTTTGATTCAAAATGTTACATGTTTTTATAGATGATCTTTTGTGCAAGGTCTTTTGGACGCTGACTCTGATGTAACATACTTCCAAAAGCAGTTTAGTGTTAAAGATGCAATTTTCGCAAGTGCCCTAGCTTGGAATAAGGTGAAAGAAGTAACTCTACAGCGGTGCTGGCGCAAACTTTGTCCTAATGATAAAAATGAGGATCAAAATGTTACCAGTGATGGTGAAAATATGGTGATAGATTTGGTAGAAGCTGTGCCAAACAACCCTTTATGAGATATACCCTGTGAGGAAGTTATAGACTGGATTTAAATCGACAAAAGTGTGCCAGTGGTCGAAGAAGTGAGTGACGAACAGGTTATACAAAGTGTTGTTAACCCACAAGAAGTTCAGGTTCAGGAGGTGGAATCGGATGAAGAAGGAGCCATGGCAGATGAAGCTAAAGTCTCATGGAAACAGGCTTCTGATGCATTGCATACATTTATAAATTTGCCGAATCCAACAAAAGTTACAACTATGCAGAACTCATAAATTTGTTTATAATCCGTAACGTCTTTTGAAGAAGAGATCAGAATCATTGACATAATTTTAGACTTTTTTTAAACAATAATGCTCATGTGTATTAATTTGTCTTTTGTGCAGTGAATAATGAATAATCAATTAAATAAATATTCAATGTTTGAATTTAATTTTTGTACTCTATGTTTTTCTTAAAATACATATTTTAATCATTTGCATTTTTATCTAGAGTAATTCCGGCCTCAGACATGCCGAATTAAAGAGCTTCTCCTGTAATTAATATTTTATTTATAATTAGAGCTAAAAAGAAAATAAAGCTTTCGGGTAGTTAAATATTTCAAAAAATACATTGGCTAAATAATATGGATTTATAGTTTGCTTGTAGCAAAAGCATAATCTTCATGTCAAGAAAAATCCGCATCTTTGGTTTCTTATTTATAAATATTATACTGGTAGTTCTACAGTGTGAGTCACACAATATAATAAATTAATTATTATATCTCTATTATGCTGCAATATTTATGAATCTTATTTAACTAAAGTAAGTGTAAATAGTAATATTGCATTGGATATAAGTAAAATAGATAATTTTGTCTCTCCAGATTAGCCAGATTTTAAATAGTACAAATTGCATCTACACCTAAACAAAGACTGATTAAGTTTTTACCGTTTTTTGATAAATGTGTTCAATGTTTATCAAATCAATTAACATCCCAATCATATTTGAACAATGTTATAGTGATTATTTAACACATATTAAACTACAACGATTTGCATTTTTGCAACAGCTGTAATTTTTTTTTAATTAAAGGTAATTAGGTTGTATCCCCTCTAAGTATTTCTCAATTAGTTCCTGCTGTGTAGTATGTTGTTATCAAACAGTATGTTGTTACCAAACATTAAAAAAAAAGTTTATTTTCTGAAATAGAGGAGTTTTAACTGGCACCATGCAGGAATGTTGTGAATACGCAACGGCGTCAGTCATTATGTCATACATTTAGCTCATTGTCACCATATTTTTAAAATAAAATAATACTGTAAAAATGTATAAGTAATTGTTAATTTTGTAATAAAGTAAAATATAAAATAATTCCTTACCATAATAATAAGTTACGTTTTTGTAACAGTTTAGCAAAAGTGTAATTTTCTTCTTTTTTTTAAAATAAAATTTACAAAATACAATATTAATCAAATATAATTGCTTCAATAATGATATTATGTATTAAAGTATGCGTTTTTTATTAGTATTTAGAACATTATAGGGTGTTGCAAAAATGCAATGGCGCCAGTTCCCTAAGTTAATATAGATAAGAACTAGTTACTTGAATTGTTGTCTTCGTGGAGTTAGAGGTGAGCCTTCACTTATATCTCCAAATTGATATGTTGAAGTCCCATTAATCTTGCAGGTATCAATGCGTTTTCTAGGAGGGTCACTAGACTCTGACCGAACTCGAACAATAGCTTCACTGTCATCCTCATATGCTGGCCGCCGACGTTTTCGTTCCAGAAGAAGAAAGTATATTACTTTTTCTGTGTTGTGGCTGAAATAAGGTTTTATTTTATTCAATACAACTTTTTGTTATAAAATTTAACTTCCCAAAATCACTCATAAATAAGCGATTTATGTTGAATCAACGGCATACTGTCACTTTAGTTCAAGTTAGCACTGAATAATCTACTTTATAAAAGGATGATTTTTACTATCACTCTAAGAGCCAGATTTATAGACAAATTGAGTATGCCTCAAGTGCGGCTATATACTAAATACAAGATGACATCTACTTAAACTTGAATGGAAAGGTCCAGTTTCACATATGAAACTGGCCCATTCCATTATGGTCTAGGTAGGTGTAATTCTGTATTTAGTACAGTGCTGCATTTGAGTAGTACTCAGTCCGACTATGAAACTGGCCAAAATTTAAGTGGACAATCAACATGTATAATAATGGATGTCAGTCAATTGTTTCTAATTTATTTTTATTTGCAACACAATTTTAAGATACGTACCCAGTTTAACAATACATTTAAATATTTTCCTGCATTGTACATGCAAAGGATTAAATCAATGCCAAACCTTTAGAAAAAATAAAAGGGAAATTACTGTGAAATACAATCAAAATGTTTCCAACATATTGATTACTAATTTGTCATTCCCACTATATAGGTCTTTAGAATTTTAAGACACTAAAATTAAGTATTTTATTGATATATTGGCATTTGTGTTACTACTTTGATGGTTTCCTAAATTTTAAATAGTTTGGATAAAGAAAAAAAATAATAGGCATTTCATACATTTTATAATTTGGCACCTAATTAATTATCCAATGTTTATGACACTCACCAATATAAATGTAGGCCTTTTGACGCAATTAAAATATCCTTGCAATTTTGTTTAGCAATAATGGTGTGCACTAACATGTGGGACCCACTTCAGCAGAGAGCAGGTGACACACACAAAAAATAGTAAAAACATGTATCACTGTTTCAGAATTATATTCATGTTTGTACTTCAGTAATGTGGAGGTACTTAACATTATAAGAAGTGCTCAAAATGCCACTTTTGGCCTGATTGCAAGCATGCAGTTGTTTCTTAGAATGGTGCACTCTTTAAAAAATACATTGCATGGTAAAAATTGCATTCAGGTTGAAAGTGGCTTTTTTTTAGCACTTCCTATAATGTTAAATAGGTCTACAATAATTGAGTACAAACATCACTAAAACTCTAAAACAAGGCCAAATGGGACACATATTTACATAAACTTTTAAAGTTGTTTTTGTCTCTCCTGTTCACCGCTGAAGAAGGTCCCACATGTTACAGTACACCCTATATAATTATATAATCTATAATTACAAAATAGTTATCATATAACTAGTGATGTGGGCCAGGTAAATACCCACTGGGTAGTGTAGTTATAAATGAATATTTACCCAGGTATTTACCCCGGCTCTAAGTAAATAACCAAAATTAGGGTATTATAGCCTTGAGTAATTTTTTGGAATTATAATCATTAGTCTTAACTATAGTAATACTATACTTACCTTATGATAACTTACTTTAACATTTAAAATTATTGTAATAGCCCTCAATTTTATTTCAAAATTTAAAAATACCCAGAAAAGGAAAAAAACTAATTTACTGAAGCAATCTTTGGATGGTATTGCATTAAAAAAAGCTACACTAAAATAAGTCTTTATAGTCTAATACAATCGGAGAAGTATATCAACTAAATCTTTTAGACCTAGTATGTAAAAATACAGTCAACTCTCGATTTTACGACCCCGGGAATAGCTTCCCTCTCGAAGTAACGACCCTTTTCTGAGGAACCGTGAAAAATGTGGGAAAAAAGGTTGAAAAGTTTAAGGAAATCGGCTGTAAAATGTGTTTGTTGCATTTATTTAGGTCTCTGCATTGCAATTATCTTTGTGAACGCTGTATTACTAGTAACTGGGGTGGGTCAGGTATAAAAAAAGACACCACCTCATCAATACCAGCCAATATCACTTGAATCTGTCCACCCCCTCCCACAAGCAAGACAATGTTTCCCCGCGCGCGACTGCCGCTACATCACGCGCCAAGCTTGCTTTTGCCATTGTTATTTCGATTCTCGATTTGGTTACTATTTTGGTTTGATTTTGTGAACAATTTTTGACGACCCATGCTATTGTTTAACATTGTTATTTTGATTTGGTTACGTTTTTGGTTGGATTTTGTGAACGATTTTTGATGACCCACGCTATTTTTTTTATTTGATACGAACTTATAATTTTGACGAAATGAGTGAAAGGACTACCTTCTTCAAGAAATAGGTAGGTTTTATTTTATTTACTTTTTCACATATTGTCTAAAAAATGCAATTTTTTCGTATGAATGTCAGGGATGAAACAAAATCTGTTAAAATTTCAATAACGACCCCTTCGAAATAACGAACCTTTTCCAGGGAACCGTGAAAGGTCGTAGAATCGAGAGTTGACTGTAATTAACTTTTCTAGTAATACTAACATTTTGTTTGATATTATTTACCTTTTTCCCTTGCAAAATCATATAAGCCCTAACATCATAACTGACATAAAATAAATGACTAACATCTTTAATCCCATTTTAGACAATAGAACTGCGATGGAATCAAAAACACTCCCCAGATCTACAAAATATATTCAAAATTAAACTAGTTAGAATCAAACTTTTAAAAAAATCCTGTGTCCCCATTCCAAAAAGATGAAGAGTAAAAGCTTTTGACAAAATTTACAGAAAAGAAAAAATCTGGAGTAGACCAAATCCACTTGGCAGCCGATCTTTTGAATCCAGCAGCACAAGGCAACAAATTGAAAGCAACAGAATTGATTAATGCAATAAGTTTTATATGTGAAGTAAGTCACCACATGGGTTTGAATGTTGTAAAAATCCGGCAAGATTTAGAGATAAAGAAGGACTGTCAGTTCATTTGAGATGGCGTGAATGAAAATTAGTTAAGCCCAATCTTATGGTGGAGGGACTTATGAGGAACTTGTGTGTTAGCTGATGTGGCAATAAAAATCCTTGGGGCCCCTGTCACATCAGCTGCCACAGAAAGCATTTTCAGTACATTCACTTGGATCCATAGCAAAAATATAAATAGATTAACAACACAACAGGCAGCCAAGTTAACATATAACTTGAAATTACTAAAGAGTAGCAACAAGATAAAAAAAAACAACCAAAAGTAAAAACAGTGAGCCACCATCAGAACAAACTGAGCTGCAATCTAATGACGATGAAGATGATGCAGAGGAAGAGGATATGATGGACACTACATATACTTGTGAAAGTGATTAGTTAAATATGTAAGATGTATTATTAAATAATGAGAACGACTCTGAATGAAGAGGGCAATGGATTTGTAGCATATATTTCAACTTGCATCTCAATATTGGATTTTTAACACAACGTATATGTAATACCATACAGTACATGTAACATCATATTACTGGAGAGAAGATGAATTAATTTTCATAAAAATTGTTTAATTCATATATCTATGTATAGTTGAGTCAGAGTGTTTTTCTTATTTCTATAATTTTATACTATTAGTGTAGGCCTATAAATAAAAACAGTACAAGTCACTTCTCTATCTGTTAATGTTATTTCCATCTTCTTTTTTTTTAAATTGTGTAAGCCTTAAAATACACAAGTTATAGGTAAATAATGCTGGGGATTAAAAACTGGGAAGTTATAAAGAAGGATTAATATAAAAGAATTAAAAAATTCTTTAACAAAGAAACTTAAAAACAATAACATTAAAAATTATTTATCGATGTGTTCAAATGAATCATTATCTCTTGTAATTTGAAGTAAATAATAGCGTATTAACCATTTTTTTAAATATATTATCTAGCATTTTAGAGAACTAAAATGAAAATTATGAAAAACTAAGTTTTCAAGGGAAGTTCATAAATACCCGGGTATTTTACATCTCTACGTATAACCCAAATGGGTAAGAGGTGAGGTGCTAAAAAAATAGTTTATATTCTATGTATAAGTGAATATAATATGATTTTTTTAGTTAAAGTACATAAATACCTAAGCTATGACACTATTTTGTACATTTATATAATAATTAATAATAAATCTGAATTCCTTAGTTTATAGTATATAAATAGCTATGAAACTAATATATATTATGAATAGGTTTGTAGGGGTCTCTCCCTCCCTCAACCCCAGTTCACATACTTAGGACTAAGTAGCTCCTGAATAAGTTTGTCTCGTTCTTTGAAACAGCCAAGACTTGATATAGCTTGTAGGACATCAGGATCCATTGCATCAATTGAAGGGATTATGTGTGTCTGTACAACTTCCATCATTGGTAACTCGAGTTCCAATTCACCCTTACCCCCAGCTGTCACCCATGGATGACGATTGATCTCAGCAAGCTGGAATATAAAATATTTTTCAGTTAAGAAATAAAGAATTCTCACTCTCACACAAATATTCACTCTTTAAATGAATACAGAAAAGCTTATTGATCACATGGTCTAAATATCCTTGGTACTAAGCTCATAGTGTATGATTTCAATAAATACGATATAATGCACAGATATGCCCGACATTCAAGCCTAGACCCTGACTAACACTACTTAAATAACATAAATGGACCTTAATCCAGACCCATCAGGTCCTCAAACTAGGCCAAAGTGCAAGCCCCTCTATTTATAATGTGACTTCAGTGGCGGCAAAACTTTATTTGTCTATGGGGGCTTATGAACCCTCCCCTATCAAATATTTGGAAAATACTTACTGTGACCTTTGCCTGGAAATTTTTTGAAAATTTAATTTTTCTATCATTTATTTGGAGTGGTCCTTGTCCACTAACATTTTGAAATTTGAATGCCCCTAGAAACTATTTAAAGTGGTCTTCACCTAGAATTAGATTCCTATCCTAGAAGCTATTTTAAGTAGTCTTCCCTCAGCAAATTTTGGAAAATTAGGTGACTCTAAAAGATATTTGGAGTGCGATCGCTTAAGAATCCTTGAAAATTAAACATCTCTTAAAACTATTTAGAGTGGGCTTCTTCTGTAAAAAATTATGATAAAGTGAATAATCTCAGAAGATGTGTTTAATAGGCCTTCGTGGGAATGACCAGCTTACTTCAGGAAACATTTGGGCGAGAAATGTCAATTTCCCACAAGAAACGGACAAAAAATGTTAAAATTTCCACTTTAGATTTATTTATTTTTCGGATTTATAATTTTAATCTAAGCCTTTCCATTCAGTCCAATAGAAAATTAAAATAATAATTTTATGGTCAAATTAAAAGCTTAGAGCAATTTGACCCTGAATAGGGTCAGGAAAAAGACAATAACTATGATTAAGTTGCAAATTATAGGTCTGAACAATAAAATTAAATGAAGCAATCTTATTTTTAAAGAAAAAAAATATTTACAGTACATGAAATTTTTATATTAATTTATTTTTAAATTGTAAGTTTTCCAAATAAAAACTAAATAATATTTTTCCTATTAAGTGATGAGTAAGGTTTGTATGTAAGGCCAGATAAAAAAAAATTAAGACCTAATGCAACTATAATTGTATATTATTAATCAAAAATTTTTGGTATAAATATAAATAGAGTCTCAAAATGCATTTTAAGATTGAATTTAAAAGTTCTTCAATAAAACAAATATAGTGTGAATTTTAAGAGCCAACTAAACAATAAAATATCAACATATTAAAACTAATTTGAATTTTAAAATTTGAGCCACAGTCTTGTCCATAAGAATACCAAAAACATTTATCAGTTGAGCCATGTGTCTGGCTACCACTTACATGTTAGTTACCAAGCCTCTCAGAAAAAGCGCTGTTAGACTTCCAAAATATGAATCTACCATACTATTAATATCTAAGATACAAAAGCAAATGAATCCCATTCCAAAATATAATAACATTACTGTAATATAATGTGTCATGATCAGACCCAGATTTGACTTCACCTACGTCCATGGGCCCAATAAATGTTTGTGCCCCTTTGTTCTACAATACATTGAAAACAAACAAAACAAACTATTATTACCCGCCTCTGTGGTGTAGCTAGCTAAAGCGCTAGTCGTGTTGAGCTAGACTGCCAAGAACGGGGAGATTGAGGTTCAAATCTCGGTCGGGTGAACTGGGGGTGGGTTTTTCCTAAATGAGTTTCCAATCTCCCTCCAAACAGATGCGGGTTCACTTCCTCTAAATTCAACCTTCCCAATTCTTAATCTATTAGCGTAATTAGAACCTAGGTGTATAATCCAAACAGGTAGTAAGATGTGGTGCTAAATAATAAATAATAAACTATTGTTTTAAAAAAATCACTATTTTAAGAAATAGTACAATAAAGGGCATTTATTTAATAGTTAATAAATGGCAAAGTGAGGTATTTTGATAAAAGCTTTTTTTAACTGAAAACAGAGGATGCATTCTAAGACTACAACAATAAAGGTTTTCCCCAAGCCTTTTCATTTGAAAATGAAAGAATCACATCTTCATAGTTTAATTTTACAATGTAATTTTCAATTGCAAGGAAAATAATTAAAATAAATCAAATTAATTGAATAAAATACAAATAAATAATAACTAAAGAATAAATGAAGAACAAAATATATTGCAGGTGTAAAAATTCCCTTTTAGTATTGGGTAAATGTCCTGTATCGTACATCCGATTTGGTGCTTATTTAAAAAAATGTATCTACAGAAATTTGCCACCCCCATAAATTTGCAGCCCTGATCCTGGGCCCATTTGGCCCGTGCTTAAATCCGGCACTGGTCATGATGTCAAATAAGTGTCAGACACCTTATATCAGTCAGCGCATGTCTGCATACTGAGTTAGGAGTCCCAAGTTCAATTCCCGGCATAGCCGAAAATGTATTATTGATGAAAATATGGGTTTACCTTTTCCCATTGATAAATTGACAATCGTGGACTGGATGTTGTGCCCGTCCCAGTCTTGAGATAGATTATAAGGCATATGAAGCTACAACAGATTCAAGAATGATGATTGATTTTGTGGTGTATGATGAGAGACTAAAGAGTTTAGTAAAGAATACTAGGGCTGTGCGTGGAACTGAATGTGGAACGGATCACTTCCTCGTGATTTTAGAAGCTGAATTAGATATAAATTTTGTGAGAAGGCAGCGCAAGAGTATTAAGCAAGTAATAGTGAAAGTGTAAAAGTTGCAGGAGAGTGTGAGAGCACAATATTGAAGATTGCTGGTAAGAAAATTAACTTTACACGAGCATAAATGGAATGTCAAAATAAATACAAATGATATTAAAAGTACTTGGAACAAAATAAAAAAGGCAAAAGTTGTGTGTGGATCTGCAGCCGTGAGAAACTTAAAAAGAGATGCATGGTGGAATGAGCAGGTGAAAGAAGCTGTGAGAAAAAAGAAATAAACATATAAACGAGTGATTGCTGTGAAGAGTGAAAAAGAACATAAGAGGTTGTGGAACATATACAAAGGGAAAACGATTAATGCAAAGAAAGTAATAAAGGAGAGTTAAGAGTAAATGAGACTAAAATAAGGAGAAAGAATTCTTAATGATTTAGAAGGAAATAAACTGTTCTGGAATGGGTATGAGAACGAAACAAGTAGTGAAAGGCAAGACCTATGGTATTCAGAATCAACATGGTGAGCTGATCTGGGATGAAAATGATATAAAAGAGCAATGCACAGAATATTTTGAGCAAATGTATGGCGAAAATGTGGAGAAATTAACAAAAAAACATAGGGAAAATGCTATAAGAAGTGCAAGAATTAACAAGGCTGAGATGTTTAAAGCTATAAAAAAAAAAGAATGACAAAGCTGCAGTCATAGATAGGATCACAAGTGAAATGCTTGAGTGTGGGGGCATGGTATTACTTGCCACTTACTTGTGTGATTTGTTCAATGTGTGTGCTGGGTTTTATAATGTTCCTAACGACTGGAAGAATGTTGTCATTGCTCCTTTGTATAAAGGCAAAGGCAGTATGAATGTAATAATTAGAGGGCAATTAGTTTGTTGAGTCTTCTAGGCAAAGTTTTTGGAAGTTTTAATTTAGAGGGTTCGTGAAAAAGTTGCGGGTAAGATTTAGGGTGTGCAATGTGGTTTCATGTCAGGTAAAGGTTGTGTGGACCAGAAATTTGCATTGCAACGAGTGATTGAGAAACGTATGCCAGTAAAGAAGAAAATTTATTGTGCATTCATTCATTTGGAGAAAGCGTACAATTGGGTGAATAAGAGTATGTTATGGAATGTTCTTATAGAGTATGATGTGGATGCACGGTTAGTAAATGCAATTATGGCAGTATATGCTGGAAATATAGCGTTTATTAGGGTTGATGAAACTTCGAGAGAATGGTTTAGAATTGAAGAGGGTGTTAGACAAGGTTGTGTTATATACCCACGGTTGTTTAATGTTTTCATAGATAAATGTATAAGGGATGCTTGTGAGGAAGCAGTTGGTGTACAATTGGACAATGTGAATGTGAGAGTGCTGTTATCTTATGCATATGATTCCATATTAATGGCTGAGAATGAAATGGACTTGCAGAATGCATTAAATAGTTTGAATGTAGCGACAGACAGAATGGATCGTCATATAAATGTATCCAAAACTAAGGTGATGGTTTTTGATAAGGACGGATCAGGACATGATTGTCAACTTAATATAACTCGAAAACTGTTAAAACACGTGAATGATTTTCTGTATTTAGGCAGAATGTTCTGTAATAATGGAAGGATAGATAGTGAAATCGACACACGGGTAAATGCATCTTGAAGAGTAATTGGATGTATATGGACTATTGCGAAGAATGAGGTAGTATCAAAAGAGGCAATGATGGTGGTATATAAAAATGTGTTTATGGATATGAAACGTGAGTTTGTTAGGAGAAGAACAAGGTGAATGCATATGGAATGAGATATCTAACAAATGCATGTGGAAAAACTTATTTGGACAGTCAGTAATGAATCGGTGCTGAAGGAGTGAGGTTTGAAAGGGAATCCAATAGGTAAATGTGAAAAAAGTATTTTACGTTGGTTTGGGCATATTGAGAGGCTGAGTATGGACCGAGTGATGAAGCAAATATATGAAGGTAAAGTGTGTGGATCAAAAGGCGAGGGTAGGCCATATATGACGTGGCTATATGTTGTAGATGAATGTGTGAAAAAGAAAAACATTAAGAGTTTTAAGAATAAAAGAATATGTATGACTCAGTGTATAGATGTTGTTGAAGCAAAGGGAGTATGCAAGGATAGGGAAGTGCGGAGAAAGTTAGTGAGGAGGGATTAAGTACGAAGTTGTTGTTTTTATTTATATTCACAGTCTCTTACCTACCCAGTAAGGGAATGGCGTGATTAGGTGTGTATTTAGATACCTAACTTCATATTCAAATACATTGTTTCAGCTGAACATTAATATTATATCAAGATTTTCATTGCACCCCAGATGTAAAAAGCTCTAACACTTTTCTCTATAATGTGTTCAAAATTTGAAAAATGTATACGAAAAAGCCTACTCACAAAAAAGTTGTTCATTCTGTGTTAAATAATTAAGATTTAATTTGAATTTACATTGAATTTATCAAACACTTTATTACCTCGTTCATGAACTATATAATTATGTAGACATCATTAAATAATATCAACAATTCGGATCTTGTCCAAAACATCTTTATGTGTGTGACAGCCACACAATTATTTGTATTTGAAACATACTGTTTCTCAAGTATGTTTTAAGGTGACATAGATAACTAAAAAATATTACACCCTTTCAGAAGCCAAGCCCATGTTATAATGTAAAAGGATGGCAATGCTGTAAATAAAAAATAATTGCAAGTTTTCTGTATTCATGAATAGTAAATAGCTTGGTCGAAATTAAAGGAACATCTTTTTCCTTATTGATAACATTTTACTATATTATTTGGGTTATTTTATAGGTAATGGGCATATCAATTAGGTGTGATAGCTGCAGATCCCATGACTTGACATATGAATATGCAAAAGTAGATATATAAGTCATTCACGAGCTAAGTTTACCTGGATGACAGCTCGAAATGTTACTAGAAGTAATCCCTAATATATCACTAGGCCAACAGCTGACATCTATCACTTTGGATGACTGTAATGAAAACAGATGGTAATATATTAATGTGATAGTTAACCACAGTAATTTAGGCCAATATTATTATTATATTTATTTGAGGTCAGACACAAAGTTTATTTATAGTTTTATTCCACTTGAAAAATATTCACACCACTTTCACAAAACCTTCTAACGAACATAGCTTCAAAATGGCGACTAACGAATTTAAACCATATGATTGAACATAACGGTAAACAAGTTGTTTACAATGATGCATACGCGGAGTTGATGAAAATATTTTATTCAGTTAAATATTTCAAAAATACGATAAAATAATCATAAAATCATTTATTGTATGTAAAAAAATGACAAGACTTCTCTCTTTTCCAAGTAAATACAATGCCTGTATTAAATGGTATTGATGTGTGCACTATATTACACATAATCAGTAACGTTCCAAAATGAAAAATAAGTACTTTTAATTATGTTTAAAATAATGTTTCGAGTTGGATAAAAAGAAATTATTTAAAAAAATGAAATAGTATGAGAAAACTTAAGTTTACATTATTTTAAATATAATATATAGCAGGTAATTAAAGACCTTTACACTTATAGCAAAACTGTGATCTTTTACAAGTGTTGGCAACCCAAAACCTAAACATATGATTTTCGATCTGTCATCCAAGTAAAAACCTATCGTGAACAGACTTTAGTAACTTTTTTGGCTGTTAGATAAGGCCCCTGATGTTAAAATTGGAGTGTTGTAGATTGTGTCTAACTCTTGTGACAGTTGATACAATAAAGATTTAAAAAGAAAAATTATATATTTCTAAACATTTTTCAAAGACAAAATAAACGAAAAAAAAATACTGTATATAATTTCTTACAAAGACTACCTAGCATAAAAAAATCATCGGTAAAACAAAGAATGACTCACAGTTAAGCGCTTGTCTGGATTGACTTCAATCATCCCTCGCAATAAATTCTGACAGTCTGGTGGCACAAAGTGAGGTATATGGAAAACCCCTCTCTTTACTTTTTCTAAGAGCTGCCTCAAGTTGTCATCATCAAATGGTAGTGCTCCAACTAAGAGAGCGTACAAAATGACTCCACAGGACCAAACATCCGCCTTGCGACCATCATATTTTTCACCCTAAAAAGTGAACACAATATAGTTTGGTAAGAATAAAAATATTATATATAATTAACATATGCAATTTTGGTATATGTTATGGGTGTATGTGTGTGCATGCTTAGCCCATATGCTCGTCCACATATTTACACTAATGAGGTAGGAATGAAATGTTTTAGTCCACATGCTCACTAATGCAGGTGTGTATCTATACATATAGCAAAACTTGAAATCTGTCTGTACTCCTCAGATCAGGGCAGGACTACTATTGTTGTACTAATTTTTTAGGGAAAAGGCTAAGCTATGTATCATCTTGCTATCTTATCTAAGCAGTGAGCAAAATAGTTTAAAAAAACTGACTGTTAGTGTGGTTATATTTGTGTTTTAAATTTGTAACAATTCAAATATATTAATATTTAATGTAGGCTGCTATGCAAATATTAGGAGTCACCACCAAAGATAACTGGACAATGGACAGTGGCGCTTTCTGCACACTTGACTAATCGTTGGGATTATTTTTCCAAATTTGAAGATACTGTGGACAATATGAGTGTAGTGCTTGGAAACAACCAAGGTCTTTCTGTGAGGGGAAGGGGAACAATCAAAATTAAAAAATTGATCAAAGGTTATTGGTGGGACTTGATCATCACAAATGTGTTGTACAGTCATGAACTAAGAAAAAGTATTTTCTCCTAAGGTGTAATAACTGGAAAAGGAATTAAGATCCTTAAGGAAGATAGATATGCAGAAGTTTACAAATATGGTGAGCTAGTAGCAAATACATTCGTGAAACCAACAATCTGTATCAGATGTTATTCCATATGGTGATCCCACATCAAGAAGTAGGCCTAAATTTGACTGTGAGTGGTAATCTAAAATTGTAGCATGAGAGACTTGGACACATAAATAAAAGAACACTACGTGAAATGGTCACTGAAGGTTTGGTTGAAGGAATGAAGGTATAAATATGAATGACTTCGACGATTTTTTCTGTGAGTTGTGTTAGTACAGTAAACAGCACAAATTACCGTTTTAACCGTCAAAGAACGCCAAGGCCAAACCAGGTGAACTTATTTACAGTGATGTATGTGGTCCAATGTCAACACCATTAGTTCAGGGTGCTAAATATTTTGTATTATTTAAAGATGACTGTTCGGGCTATCATGTTGTATTTTTTATCAAGCAATAATCAGATGTGTGTTTCAAAGATTTTTCAAAGATGATCAAGAATAAATATGAATAATCTATCAAGACCCTATATACTGACAGGGCAACAGAGTACTGTAATCAGCGAATGAAATATTATATTTAAAACCTGGAATTGAATTTGAAGCAATGGCACCTTATACTCCTGAGCAAAATGGTAGAGCCGAACCTGACATAAGAACCATAATGGAAAGTGCATGTTCAATGTTATATGCAAAGGATATGCTGACATATCTATGGGCAGATGCAGTAAACCCGGCTGTTTACACCCTAAACAGAACTCCAACCTCTCAAGCACCAAACTTGACACTCTATGAAATGTGGAGTGGAAAAATACCTGTTATGTCACATCTAAGAAACTTTGGCAGTGAGGCATAAATGCATGTACCAAAGGAATTGTGTAACAAACTGATGCCAAAAAAGCAAGAAACTCATCCTCATAGGATATGAAGGAAACTCAACCAACTATCGTTTGTTGGATCAAAACACACAAAATAATAGTCTCAAGAAATGTCCTTTTTAATGAAAATTCAAGTAGTTTTATTCCTCAAAGAAACACAGTTCCAGTATTTATAGAAAACACACATAATTACAATCAAAAAATTCAACAGGAGGATGTAGGCCCACGACATGCTGAACAGGATGATGAAGGCCCTGGGCCCATTGAAGTGAATCATGAACTGTGACCAAGAGATGTCATCAAGCCTCTCAAACACTATGAAGCTAACCTAGTGGAAATAGATGTACCCCAGACCTATTAGGAAGCCATGAAGAGTTCTGATGCAGGGCAGTGGACTGAGGCAATCGAAGAAGAACTGGACGTAGTGGAAAAGAACAACACCTGGGAACTAGTATCCTTTACCTCTTGCTAAAAATGCTATAGGCTCAAAATGGGTCTTCAAAATAAAATGCACCGAAGACGGAAACATTTTGCGATACCAATCAAGGCTATGTGCTAAAGGTTTTTCACAGAAATAAGGGGTCGACTACAATGACACCTACTCTCCCACAACACGGTATGACTCTGTATGAGTCCTACTCATTATCAAAGCTCAACTAAGTTATGAAATCATGAATTTGAATGTGAAAACTGCATTTTTGTATGGCATGCTCAAGGAAGACATCTACATGTTTGTACCAAATGGAATCAACGTTGACCAAAACCTTATTGCAAGTTAATAAAGTCCCTATATGACCTCAATCACCATGTTGTTGGAACAAAAAGTTTGACAGTTTCCTGAAAATTAGTACGTCTGGTACATAGCAAATAAAGCCAAAAAGCTGCACTTTTTGATTGGAATATGCCACTTTCTGTAGTCAT
>CABFOV010003094.1:0-12331 GCA_902141375.1 Timema poppense
CTAGTCTAGCCTAACCTAACCTAAGCTATCAACATTTCTTCATACTAGTAGTTCTTAAACAGGACTAAGCTAAAAATAAACGTCATTTACGTCCTTATATTGACTTAGAGTACAGTTGCTAGTATCAAGGCTTTCACTAGCCGACGGGCTTAAATATTTACGGTTTATTTTAGGCGTGCGCAAACGCCGATGTTTTTTGAAAAGACGCTACCAACATGGGTGCAAACAACACGCTCCCGTTACAAGGCGGTTAGGTTTCGAAACCCGATGGGGTGTACTGAGGTCTACCTTACTCCTAAATAATACATTGGTATTGATATGAAAATACCCTGAGTATGACACGGATAAAGCATTAAATAACGTTGACTAACAATCTCTTGCGCAAATTTAGCAAAATTATGATCATATTTTCACTATTTATTTTAGCACCGCGTCTTACTACCCATTTGGTAATGATCATGTCAAAAGAAAACTATTTTATGTGACATTGTATAAATATACACACAACATAGATACAGTTTTATGGGAGAAACATATTAATATTTATGTATATAAATGATTAAACATGGTCCTCAACTATTTAAAGTATAAAACTTAAAATAATATTAACCAAATAATAAAAATACTGAAATAAAGTTATTACATTTTTTTAAAGAAGTCTCAACCACTTTTGTTGGGTTTCGGCTAAATCATGGAAATTACGATAATAATGTATTTTCAAATATTTTTGTGAAGTCGATACAAATTTGTTAATATTATAAAATTGATATACATGTTACTCGCATATAGCCTCGCATGTGATGTACACCATGAGTCTTAATTAAAATGATGCCATTGAACCTAAGAGAATTTCGGTGATATAATCTACTAAGTATATATCGTCATTAAAAGTCGATCTTTGAGTATTTAAACTCATAAATATATCAAGTACTTTCAAATAATATTTGAATGTGACAAAGATAACCTTCTTCGGTCATAATAAGTATTATCTAGAAAGGTAGTAAAGTAACTATTTGAGAAAAGATTGAATTTAAATCCCCTTCATTGGCCGCGTCGTCGAACGCGCTACTCTCGGAGTGGACTAGACTGCCGATGACGGGAAGATCTAGGTTCAAATCTCGGTCGGGTGTACTGAGTGTTCTTTTTAGAAAATAATTTTCCACTCTCCCTCCACGCTATAGCAGGCACACTTCCTATAAATAGCTAAACCCATTAGCGTCATTAACACACAAGCCTAGCCTAACAGGTATTCGCCCATGGTGCAAAAATAAAACGAAACTTAAGGAACAAATGTTATATAAAAAAAAATATAAAATTCAAATTCTAGCGAAAAAAGGATGTGTGATAAAGGGACCTTTAATACGTTAATAAGTCTAGGAGAGGTCAAAATATTTCTTACCTCTGGTCACAAACAAATAGTATACCCAGACACTCAACCACCACGTTAAAATGGCTTCGCTCCTTTTGCCAGCTTGAGTCCTTCACCACTAGGATCGCTGCTGTTAGTACTATCATCACCCAGCAGCGACACTAACGAAGCCCAGTATTGAAGGACTCAAGCTGGCAAAAGGAGCGCAGCGAACCCACCGTAAGTCACTTTAACAATAGACTGGACTGCCAATGACGTGGAGGACTACCGATCACGGGGAGATTGGAGTTCTAATTCCGGTTGGGTTTATTAAGGTTGCTTTTTCCTCATTGATTTCCCACTCATCCTCCTTGCCTATTAAGTGCAAACAGGTAGACGTGGTGAAAGAAATAGGTCTTACTAAATGAGTAGTAATGGCCAAATCTTACTCTATCACTTGTCAGATCTGCTGAATTCTGCACAGTAAATTCATTAATGAATCATTAAATTAAGTTTAGCCTAATCTTATTTCAGCCAGTAAATATATGTAACATGGAAACTTGAAAGATTTCATGGAATATATATGTGCTCCATCGACTTTGGTGGTCTTGGGGTAAAGTGATCTCCTTAGGGCCCGCTGATCGTGGGTTCAAACCCAACCGAGGTCCATGGATTTTTATTAAGTGATAAAAATCCGTGGCACAACTTCCTTCGGAGTGAAAATAAATCTGCTGGTCCCATAGTGAGTGTGGCATGTAAAATAACTCTGGAAGTGTGTGAAAACACCTTTCTTAGGAAAATTGATACGACCTTTCATACTCGCTCATAGAAATTCTGTGTGAAAGGCCAAGGGGAACCACCACACTTCCTGAACTCACCTAGCATATGTGATTTCCACCAGATGGTGCAGGAAACACTAACCAACCAGATAAATATAAATCCCATCAAACCAACCTTTGGGCTATTGACGTAAGAATAACATTGTGTTTTCCACGTGTTATTCTCCATACAGGCTATCCACATATTTATACCAGAAGGGTTGGGATAAAGTCTGTCGAATGTATAGTAAAGTATCCTCAGTACACCCCGTAGGGATTAGAACCCTGACCTTCCCATCACTGATAAATTAGTCAACACAAAAGTAACACCTTTGTCCGCATGACCAGTGTTGTAGGTTTCATAGAATATGCATACCTTTTAAATCTTTGTAACTGATTGATTAAATTGAAATTAATTGTTAAAAAAAAGTTTCCAACTATTTTTGTTCTATCTCGTCTCCCTATCCGTTCAGATCATACGCATTATATATCAATTACGCTAATGTGTTAGCGATGAGGAAGGTATAATTTAGAAAAAATAAATGGTACGGAACTCCACACGGACTTTATCGTTCTATTGTTTAAAAATGGAGATATTTACTCAAAACTCGTAATATATGTGAAATGAAATAATACACACTAGCACACCCAACCATAAATTGCACTATATTTATGTAAAACATTTTTTGAGTCCCGGTTTTAAATTTTATAATTTTATTTTTAAAGAATTAATGTCCTCATTTTTATGTTTGGNAAAATATCAATATTGGGTTCACAAGGGTCAACACTTCGTACTAAAATTTTGACTCCCATTTCAAATTTTCGTCATTATTTTAAGTGTTGCAAATTTTCATGCCATCGCATTGCTATAAAATTCCTCATTTATAAATTTTGAACCATAAAAACTGTAAATACTGACTATTGAGTCTAAGAGGTTTAAGGAAAAATAACAAACTTTTTGAGAGACTTAATTATATTTACTTACTCTATGACATTGGAGGATTATTTTTTTTAAACTTAAGTAGTATCTCTTTACAGATAAGACTCACATATATTTACCAATATCTCAGAAACTGTTGGTTTTATAAAAAATATATTTCATATAAAAGATTTTTATTTTTATTAATCTACAATCTTGCAATGATAGGGTCTAATTTATTTAGTATCTCAAATAGTTGCGGAGATACGAAAATTTTAGCTTATGTAAGGTAACCTAAAATTCATTTTCCTGGGAAAATTAAAATAGCCAGTCTATTTATAACCTTAATCAACGCCTAGATACAAATTTTAATCAAAATCGTTAAAGCCGATTTTGAGAAAATAGATTTTTTCTCTTTTCTCCGTTTATTAAACTACTCTTAATTTTAAGTTCAAACAGACACACAGACAAATGGCATTGTAAGAACCAATTTTAGGGTTCGGGGGGTCATGAGACGTCGACATCCATCAACATTTCAGGCTAGATTTTTTTTTACGGTCACAATACTTTACCTTTAATGTTCGAAAAGTTAAAAATATAAAAATTTGCGTATAGCTTTAAAGTTATTGATTTTATAAAAAAAACTCGAATAAAATATTTGTAGTATAAATAAATCTACATATTTGTAATGATAAGTAATCTCGTATATCAAATAGTGTCGGAGATATGATACAAAAATGATAGTTAACACACCAGACCGGAGCCCTTAAAGTCATTTTGACGAAATATTGAAAATAGCCATTTTGTTTTTGTAATATTTATAAATGAAATTTAATCAAAATCGTTAGAACCAGTTTTGAGAAAATTGACTTTTTCTCTTTTTGCCCTTCAGTAAACTACCCTTAATTTTAGTGTTGGATTTCCAATTCAAAAAACCCCTCGGGGCAACCCTATGAGTACCCCAGATACCAAGTTTTAGCACGATGTGTAAAATAGCTTAGGCTCTAGTTGGAGGTACAAACAGACAGATAGACAGACGGAAATTCAAAAACCATTTATTCGGAGTCGGGAGGTCATGATACGTTGAGAGTCATTAAAATCTCGAGTTCGATTTTTTTTTGACGATCGCAATACTTTATCTACCTGTAAGATAGCGAGAAATTAAATATACCGGAACTTACTAGGGGAGATATAGTGGGAAATCGTTTAAAAACAAATATCCTCAATAAAACCAGTTGAGATTTGAACCCCGACCTACCCGTTGCCGGTAAACAAACACAAATAAGCTTGAAATTTAAAAATGTGCGCACCAGCGTTAGTTTTTTTACTTATTACTTTAAAAGTGATATAATTCCCTCTTGCTCTCAGCTATTCTAGAACACTCACCAGTAATTAAGAAGCTATTAAGAACTATCATATCTGGAAGGAATAATAACTCAAAACCTACTAGTAGAGAAAAGATTTATATACCTGTATACTGGGTTTAATTGGCTTTACTAACATAGCAGTACGGTAGTTGGAGTATAATACTACCCACGAGTAGCTACCCTAACAAATGAAGAGTAAAGATTGATATTATGTTAAAGCTAACATTGATAATTCTTGACAGTCAGTTTCTAAATTCAATCTCGCATCGAGTCACATAAGGAATAAGTCTTGTATGTTTTAACAAGTAGAATCTATCTCTTGTAAATATTCTTTTTTTATGTGGAACACGTCTCAATACCCGTCCGGTTCATTCGCATATTCACACAAATGATATAGGGATAATGAATGTAGATTTTAGAAGAACTGAACCAGAATTTTCGCTAAGGGAGGGTGAGAAAACATTTAGGGAAATATCAACCCTGAATACACCCGGTCATTATTCAAACCTTGACCTCCCCATCCCCTGAAAACCAGTCTATTGCGAGATTAACACCTTAGAGAAGTCGTTTTTTCAAACTTTAGCCATCACGTATCCCTTACAAGGTCATGTCCCAATCAAAGTAGTTCTCTCGAGCTCTTGACCCAACCAACATGCCTTCCCAAGATAGTGCCCCAGTCAGCGTACCCCTCCTAAAGGCATGCTCCAATTAAAATAATCCTCCCAAGGTCATGCCTCAATCAATGCACTCCACTCTAGGTCTCGCCCCAACCAACGTACTCGACCCAAGTTTGTGCCCCAATCAACGTACACCACCTAATGGTATGCCCCAATTAATGTACCCCTCCCAAGGTAGTCCCCAATAAACGTACCCCTTATAAAGGCATGCCCCAAATAACGTAACCCTCTCAAGATTTTGCCCCAATCAACGTACCTCTCTTGAGGTAATGCTACAACCAACGTACCTCTCTCGAGGTAATGTCACGACCAACGTACCTCTCTCGAGGTAATGCCACAACCAACGTACCTCTCTCGAGGTAATGTTACAACCAACGTACCTCTCTCGCGGTAATGCCACAACCAACGTACCTCTCTTGAGGTAATGCTACAACCAACGTACCTCTCTCACGGTAATGCCACAACCAACGTACCTCTCTTGAGGTAATGCTACAACCAACGTACCTCTCTCGAGGTAATGCTACAACCAACGTACCTCTCTCGAGGTAATGTCACGACCAACGTACCTCTCTCGAGGTAATTCCACAACCAACGTACCTCTCTTGAGGTAATGCCACAACCAACGTACCTCTCTCGAGGTAATGTCACGACCAACGTACCTCTCTCGAGGTAATGCCACAACCAACGTACCTTTCTCGAGGTAATGCCACGACCAACGTACCTCTCTCAAGGTAATGTCACGACCAACGTACCTCTCTCGAGGTAATGCCACAACCAACGTACCTTTCTTGAGGTAATGCCACAACCAACGTACCTCTCTCGAGGTAATGTCACGGCCAACGTACCTCTCTCGAGGTAATGTCACAACCAACGTACCTCTCTCTAGGTAATGCCCCAATCAACGTACCTCTCTCGAGGTAATGTCGCAACCAACGTACCTCTCTCGAGGTAATGCCACAAACAACGTACCTCTCTCGCGGTAATGCCACAACCAACGTACCTCTCTTGAGGTAATGCTACAACCAACGTACCTCTCTCGCGGTAATGTCATGACCAACGTACCTCTCTCGAGGTAATGCTACAACCAACGTATTCTTCCCAGCCCTTAATAACTTAAAGGAAGTAAACAATTACTTGCTAAGTCATCTTGTAAACAATAAACGGTCGTTCCATATTTGAATAAGGCCTCAGTGGTAATCTAATCAAAGCCGTGACAGGGGGAAAAGATCCTCTTAAAACTCCATGACATCACGTCAAAATCTATCTTAATTAGTTCCATTAGGCTTAATATTATCAAAGATTATTTTATGATCAATAAAACTCGGCGTTACGTCAAGCTCCTCCTGGAATCCTTGGATTGCCACAGTTTAGGGAACACTGCTTAGAACCATGTGACCAAACATAAATAAGTGTATTTTTAACATCCATTCTGTTTGCAGTCTATGAACAAGGTCAGTTTTTTATTCGAGCAATATATTTTCCACTGTCAGCTTTCTATGCTTGTCATAGCTTCATATGTCATATAATCTAACTTAATATTAGGACAGACACAACACCCAGTCCCCCAGCCGTTAATTCATCATTGTGAAAGGTTAAGCCCACATTTCACCAACTATATATTTTTTCGACCTTGCTGGGGATCGAATCCGGGACCCTTAGGTAGACACGCTACAAACTGAGTTAAGGTGTTGCATCCCAAACTTATAAGTGTGGATGTTTCTATTAACTTTTCATTTGTCGGAAAAGAACAATTTAACGTGAATGGACAATAATTTTATATTTGTGTCAGGACATATATTAGCCTCGCATGCCATGTAAAAGTGCTTAAGAATGGAAATTAGGAACGTCTTATTGGTCCATTTCAATTAACAATCATTTATTTAAAGTGGGTTGCCAAAAACCTGTTTCGTAAACTTACCCAACCATATGATTAGCTCTTTTACCAATAATTTGTAGGTTTAATTTTAATCAAACGCACTTTAGAACTTTGAGGTTATGTTTTAAAAGGCAGTAGAATTTATGTGGTTTGTAAAAAGACTATTCTTTAGTTTAACAGTGTTAATTATTCTTTTCCTGAATAAGCATGGAACTAGAGGTAGGCCTATTGTACGTGTACATCCAAATTGAAATCAACATTTAATGAAGCGTACAACCCGAACGGTTAGTAAGGGACAGTGATAACAAAATAAATGAGAAGTAAGGTTCTGGATAAGTTGTTTTTGTTATGTCACTTTTTTTTTTTTTAAACTGATGTGGCTTTACACGTGACGGGTTTTTCGCCGTCCGACGTTCCGACGGTCCGGTGCCGTGACTATCGATTTACGTATGTTTAAATTGTAGCTTTCAAACGTGCCGGTACTGCGAGAATGCCGTGATATCGATGGTGTATCTCGATCTAGGGATGGACGCCGTGCCATAAATGATGCGCCTTAAATGGTTGAGGCACTATACATTGTGTTTTTATTCATCTCTTAACACGCCACGGTATTTCACCTTCGGTCCTCACGTTACTCGTTGTATTGAGTAGATGTTATGGCTTCGGGAACCTTAAAAATATATGTTGATGCATTCATTGAAAAAGTGAAATTGCGTCTTGAGCTTTGGGAAAGAAGCTTAAAGGAGTACAAATCTCGGGTGGAGTCATTGTCAGCTTGGAGGGAGGTGCGTGCTTTATTCAAACCTGAGACGTTGGACAGTTAAGAAGACAACCCGCTTCGGTGGCTGCATGGTGTCGATATTCTAAAAGATCTGTTACTACAGTAGAACAGTGTTTCTCAGAGTGTATTCCTGGTGAGTCCAGGGGGCTCCTCAAGACACATCCGGGGGCTCCCCGAGACTTTGGAATATTTATGGGTCTGGATTTTTAAATACACTTCAACCCAAGCAAAATATCGCAACATATTGGATGCAGGAGAAAACGTGCACCTGCTTTAGTGGCCGCGTGTTCTAAGGCGCTAATCTCACAATAGACTAGACTGCCGAAGACGGGTAGGTCGGGTCTCAATCCCAGTTGGATGCACTGAGGGCGGTTTTTCTTTAGTGGTTTTTTACTCTCTCCCACGTAAATGTTGGGGCATTTCCTTTAAATTAAATCTTCCTTAACCATTATTGTAGCTATAACATAGGCGTACAATCCTGAAGAGTAGTAAGATACGGTTCTAAAACAAAACACACAACTTCTCATTTTGGTTTATATTAGTACACTAGAATAGAATGAGAAAACCGAGAGGAAAATCAGAGGGAATTTAACAAAGTAGGGCCTGCCTTTGTTATAGACTGTAAGGGCCGTCTTTATTCAAGGCGCGCGCCATCCACGGAGATGGGAGAAAAACTATCACGTGGGAAAGCCGCCTTGTTTCCCCATTAAAATGTAATTTTTCTCCTGAGAACCAGATCTACTTTGAACCAGGGTTGGATTTATAGCTTTGGCTGTGAATAATTGTAGGCCATGAAAATAAATAATAATAATAATAATTATTATTATTATTTAGCGCCGCGTCTTACTACACGGTCGGGTTATACTCTGAAAATAAATAAATAATTTGTCTTCAATATTTCTACATAATCTAGTGTTTTTTTTGCCAAAAATTTTTAACTGTTAAAAGCTCAACATTAAAACATTATTTAAATAAGGAAATATTGTTATGACAATAAATAATATTTATTTAAGCTTTATTACAAAAAATTAGCAATTAGTCGGTAAGTAGGAAATATTTTAAAATAAATAAATAAATATTGATATAGAAGGCTCTAATTTTTTTAAATTATTATTATTATTATTATTATTATTATTAGCACCGCGTCTTACTACCCGTTCGGGTTATACGCACTTACGCTAATGTGTAATGGTAGGGTGATTGTGAGATGAAATGAAGGACCTACAGTTTAACGTGGGATCCGAACCACGGTGGAGGCCTGGCATAATTTTTTTAAAGATCTTACCATGACTGTAGTATTATATAGATCCAAAAGATGACTATTTATTTCAATGCGGCAGTTTGTGGCGGCCCTAAGGCGTTACTACCTTTTGCCCTCTTTGAACACTGATTATACGATATTATAAGATTGTTATAATAATTAAGGGTAAAAGGTAAAAATTAGGAGAGTCATATTAATTATAGGCCTTACATATTTTCCGGGATGACAAATTTTATATTTCTAACCTTATAAAGACCTCAGAAAATACTTCTTTTTTAAAATTAGTTTAAACTTAATGGAGACCTCTTAGAAAGGTATAATCATTTGCTAACAGATGGCATCACTAGCTAAATTTGGGTTAAAATTGCACCTACGCTCTTTTTCCCTTGTATCTTTCAAGTAAATTTTACTTGAAATAAGATAAATAGACTATATACATTTAAAACAATAAAGTTAGTTTTATGCTAAGGATGATTTGTCTATTTTTCCTACCTATCCATACGGCAAACCCTCTCTTATTGCCAAACATATCAAAACTATAAGAACCTCCTCCACCGGTATCAGAACCTAATACTCTCTGAACAGGATGACAGAGTAGGGCTGATATCTGTACGAACCCAAGCCATGTATGGACCCCACATCACGTGTGTCGCAATAGTTCGAGTGATCTTGTTCAAAACTCCACCATCTTGAAACAACAGAAACTTCAGTCAAAATAAATTACTTAGTACTCTAAGATCTCCACTTAAATTACACTCAAATAGAGAGAGAGACGTGCGGTTTTTGTTGTAGTCAATAATTAGCTCCGGCTCTTTCTTACCTCCATCCCATGCACGCCTGTAAGGCACTGAGGAATAAAACATACTCTTTAATGCTATACCAGGAGAACTAATAATAACTTGGTAAAGTGTACAGTGTACAATGTGGTCAGTTAATGGAACTAGTACATTTTGTTTGTCTGCAATAACATCACTCGCTAAGGAAAACTTTTTTTTTAACTCACGTTTTACTACTCGTCCGGGCAACACGCATATTTTTCTAACCTTGAGTCTTACTGCCCGTTCAGGAAGTACTCATATGTACTAATTACGATAATGAGCTATAGGTGTGGAAGGGAAGGTTGAATTTATATTAAGCGTACCCGAATTTTCGTGGAGGGAAAGTTGAAAACCAATTTGAAAATACATCTCAAAATACAACTGATTGAGATTCGAACTTTGAGCTCCCGATCGTTTGGTTGTCCAGTCTATTGTGAGAGTGACGTCTTATTTGGACCACTCGACCACCGAAGCGGGTAATACGCTTCTTATACAGCACGGGGAGGTTTAATAGGATAGCATTTGGCAATACAGAACCTCGTTACACCCAGGAGGGACTCGAAACCTGACCTCTCCATCACCAGAGAGACAGATTAGATGAGTGGGGGTGCCCACCCGTGCAGTTGGTTAAAACTTAGGATTTTATTTGGTTTTTTATGTGGTTTTCACTTTCCATAAATAAATCTAATATGAAAATATAATCGTTAAGAGTCCATGCAAAGTCCAATGGTATACTACTACATGTGTTGGTGTAACCAATACCACCTCCCCTCCAACATCCACCACCCAAGCCTCCCAGAACTACAACAGAGTGATTTGTATAATTGAGAGGAAATTTGAAACTAAAGTCAGGAACAGGAAACGGCACTAACTGATAATAGACCGGTCACTGATACGTACAAGAGAGTATGGATTACTCTTTGATTTTTCCTATTTGACCCATCGACTTAGCTGAAATTCCTGAAATATGTGAATCTTCATTTCTTTCAATGTTTATCATGTTCCTTTTGGATTAATTTTTTTTAGGCCTGAAGTTAAAATGGCAGTTAACCACAGAGATTTCATGACAAAAGAATGCCATGCGATGATGACATTAAAAAAAAAGAGGGGTGAATTTGGCCAGGCCAATTTATTATATATCTGGTATATTGAGTGAAAATTATCCTTCCTACTCCACAGTCAATAAATGATAAATGGGTTGCTCGTTTTAGGAAAGGACACTTCAGCATTTAGACTATGACGAAAAACTTCCAAAAAGATAGCAGGAACCTTTAACATACCTCGGGAACATGTAGGCATGAAATATGGAAGATGAAGAAGTTTTCAGACAGATAGATGGCCAAATTCCTCGATGCTGACCAAAAGCGTGATCATGTGGTTGCTTCACAGGCAATTTTGTACCACTTAAGGAGGGATTTATATGAATTTTTGAAACGGCGTGTTACTATGGATGAAACTTGGATCTATATGTGTGCTCCAAAGACGAAAGAACAATCAAATAAGTGTAGACACAGTGGTTTCTCACGTCCACAGAAGTTTAGGACACAAAAATCTGCAGTGAAAGTGATGACATCTGTTTTCTGTAATAATGACGGAATTTTGTTTGTTGTTTACTGGAGAAGGGTACAACCTTCACTGCAAACTGTCACATAACCTTTTTTGGATTAACTCAAGCAGGAACTGGTCTCAAAACCTCGTGGAAAACTTTCAATAGGAGTGTTGTTTGTTTCTCCAGGACAATACGTCTCATACATCAGCCCCCACACAGTAGAAATTGGCAAATCTCTTGAAGGGAAAGCCATTATTAAGAATTGATAAGTTAAAATGTGCTATTGATGACTGTTTTGCAGTGCAATCAGCAAAGTTCTTTCTAGATATGTTAAAATATTAGAGCAATCTATCAGCGACCGCAGACATTGGGTGGTGTGTCGCAGACTTGGGATACAGTGTTTCCCTATATGCGTCTCTTGGTCGCCAGTCGTGGGTAATTTTATGTGAAGTAAAGATCGTTTCTCATTTATCAGGGTTTTTAAATTGTGATATCTAAAGTTTCGTGTTATTTTGAAATAATGTTGATAAAAAATACTAACGCGATCGACCAACAATTCCTGAGATCTCTTTCCATATGTTTTCCTTCACACATTGGTCCCGGTACACTGGGGAAGATATGTCAAAAATTGATGGATACTTTTTCACTTCTACAATTAAATTTTCGTCTTCTTCTGTGGAGAAAACTTGAACCATTTTCAAAAAGAGCCCAATCAAACATAAAAGTGTACTGACAGGGATCTAATATTTCCTCGAATAACGTGTTTTTTTTAAAAAACTTTTTTCTTTTAAAGTATTTGTTGCAAACAACTTATTTTTATTTCCTGTGTAGTATGTAAACCAAGACAGTCACTGGTTGCAGACGTGCCTCTTGCCTCGTGTGAATACTTTGTAGCTATATATATATATATATATATA
>CABFOV010003094.1:22321-45336 GCA_902141375.1 Timema poppense
GGCGGGACGCAGACGACTGAGTAGTTATTTCGGGATAGCAGTCTTTACTTTGGCGACTCGCGACGAGACGAAAATATCCCCCAGGCCCCTCAGATGAGCTTAAGAGTTTGACAAGGAGAGCGAATGTTATTTCGATGCACTCACATTTCATTGCCAAGATAAGTTTGTATCAACATCCTTCAAAATACAAACCAAATACCGTGTTCACCTTATTAAGGCGGGAACGTAGAAGACGCGAGAAAAGGTAAGTGTTATCGCAATTTTTATAGCAAATTTTTTTATTTTTTTGCCAAAATAAACCAAATATTCCTCCAGTAGAAATATACAGTTTTATTTTCTTCACACGGTGACCTGATCAGTTGTTGAATATACTCCCTGGAATTTGATGACAACTGTTTCTCTTTATTTAAAAAGTGTATCATCTAATTCCACTATGGTCATAATAGATATTCAACAACTGTTGATATCACCATGAGAATAAATTTAAACTCCATGTTTGTACTGAATCAATATTTGATTTATTTTGGCAAAAAAAAAGTTTTGCTATGAAAACTGGAAACACACTGTTTTTTCTCACGTCCCTTGCATTCTTACACTAAAGGGAATCTGGCACGTTGGTCATGGGCTGAATTGAGTTCCAAATAAATAGATATGATAAAAAAAATTACCTAGTCCAAGCAAGAATCCCTCCTCCTCCCAAGACACAGAAATATATCTGATTTGGCTCTCAAGAACTCACTCGGGAGTCTTTCCTAGTTTAAGACCTAAATTACTCGTCCGCTCAAAAACCGATAAAAATAAAAGGAATTTAAGTCCTTTTAACACACCAGGTAAATAAAAAATTATTATTTTCTGTGGGGCAGAAAACGCCTGTGGGAAAGTGGGGTGTGTAAAGAGAGAAATGAACCAATCAGACAAGGATAGCACAGTTAAGTTTCATCCTTGACCCTACAGGTCAGAGGCACACGTTGTGTTTGAAGGAACTGAATAAACAAGTTGGGAGGTACGTGTTTAAATCCCAGATGAGGACACATGATATGTTTTTTTCATTTGGTGTTTGTATTATTATTATTATTATCATCACCTCGTCTTACTACCCTTTCGGGTTATACGCACTTACGCTAATGTGTAATGGTAGGGTGATTGTGAGATGAAATGGAGGACCTACAGTTTAACGTGGAATCCGAACCACGGTGGGGGCCTGGCATTCCCCACATTCACAAGATGTCTTGTCAGAGGTGAAGGAAGGGTTTGGTAATCAGATAAATCTGTGCCGGGACCGAGGATTGAACCCCGGCCGCCAGCACAGAAGTCTGACACCTTACCCCTAAACCACCAGGTCACCTGGTGTTTGTAAATGTACTGACATAAAGATTAATAATATAGTTTATATTAATAAGCCGTACTTCACTCGACCCACCAAATCTATTCATATATGAAAATATAGCAGCCAATTTATTTGGTAAATTGGTTTATTACAAGTTTTTGTGGTATTTAAATATACAATAGTGAAAACTGACCATGAACAGATTATCTTTATAATAACATACTTGTTACCCGTATCGGTGAGCGCGCGGAATAAACTTCAAGCTCTCTTAGTCCGGTTTTATGATGACGGGGAGGTTTGACCTTGAAACCCGAATGGGTGTTCCACGGTTGATTTTACTAAATGGTTTTCCACTCTCCCTCTACTCGATTTCGGGCAAATTTCCCCTTTATTCTAGCTTCCTCTCTCCTACCAGACTAGCTAAATTAAATGTGGATATCCCGAACGAGTAGTAAGAATAGGTTTAAACAATAGCTTTATTTTTGGCCTCTAATTAGGGACTATCAACCTTTCTAGAATCATTACGTCCTTGGAAGGGGATCAGAATCTCGTGTAGCACTCACGTAAGAATTTTCGTAAGCATTTTGTTTTTCACATTTTTTATTTATTTTTAAATTCAAAGTATAATATATAAGAGTAGCATATTAATCAAGTAAGTGTTTTAATTTCGTAACTATTTAAAATTGAAATAACATTTTTACTTATAGTATGTTCATGATAGGTTTTTACCGGAATGACAGTTCAAAAATCATATGTATAGGTTTTGGGTTGCCAACACTTGTAAAAGATTGCTGTTTTGTTATAAATGTTAAGTTTTTTAATTATCTGGCATAATTTACATTTAAAATAACGTAAAACTAAGTTTTCTCATACTATTTTATTACTTTTAATAGTTTTTTTATCCAACTCGAAACAATATTTTGAACCTAATTAAAAGTACTTATTCTTCGTTTTGGAATGTTATCTATTATATGTAATATAGTGCATACATCAATACCTTTTAATACAGGCATCGTATTTCTTGGAGAAGAGAAAATACTTGTGTATACATAAATATATATATAATTATAAAATAATTTATAATATATATATATAATAAATTATAAAATAATTATTTTCTCGTTTCTCAAAATATTTAACTGAATAAATTATTTATATCCACTGCGTGGGTGAATCATTGTAAAATACTTGTTTACGTTATGTTCAACCACATGATTTAAAATCGTCGGTCGCCATTTTGAAGCTATTTTAGTTAGATCTTTTGTGGAAGTTCTGTGAGAATTAAATTTTTAAGTGAAATAAAATGATAAAAAAAAACTTTGTGTCCGACCACTAATAAATATATAAACAAAATTGGGCAAAATTACTGTGGTTAACTATCTAATTCATATATTACCATTTGTTTTCATTACAGTGACCCAATGTGATAGATGTCAGCTGCTGGCGTGGAGATATATTACGGATTATTTCTAGTAATAATAATAATAATATTTAGCACCGCGTCTTACTACCATGTCGGGTTATACGCTTTAAGTACTAATTGCACTAATGGATTAGGAATTTGTAAAGTTGAATTAGAGGAAGTGAACCCGCATTTGCGTGGAGGGAGAGTGGAAAACTATTTAGGAAAAACCACCCAAGTTCACCCGACCGAGATTCGAACCTTGATCTCCCCGTCCTCAACAGTCGAGCTTCAACACGACAAGCGCGTTAGCCAACTACTATTTCTAGTAGCCTAACCCTTTGAGCTGTCATCCAAGTAAACTTAGGTCATGAATTAATTATATTCACTTACCGAGTTAATTGTTTATTATAAATAACAAAAAAACCTTAATAAAATACATAAATTCATTTATAGAGTAAAATAGCTTTGGAAATAAATAAAATAGCATAATAACGAACCACAATGTTAGCCCACTAAAAATTAAACTTTCTTCTGTTTTCTTATTTTAATTATTTTGTGTTAATTAATTTATTTATTAAAGTTTTTTTTAACATTTACTCTCCTCAAAATCTTGCAGCAACTTTGTCTGATCTCGCGGTCCTCCTAAGTGCCGCACCACACAGGTTGAAATCCCAGCTCTAATTGGATTAAAGGCGTTCACTTTGTTAACACAATCATTTAATTAGACGACTGCTTTATTATATATTTCTTGTTGGCACTCATTGTTAATGTTGCTATTTAAAACACGCCAGAAACTTTATTGCTAGTGAAAATTCTACTATATTTTAGTGTTATTTTATGAGTAGTGATAAAATCTATCTAAAGTAGCAATATCCCATCGTTAATTTTTTTTTACAAATATTGGGATATACGATTGTGAATTAGTTAAATTTTTATGGGACAGATAGAAACGCTAGTAGATCTACTTTTACGTATTCGTTTGTCAATTCAAGTAATCTACAGCGGTCACGTTTGATATAAATGATCAATAACTATAAAATAACATTAATTATATATACAATATAGTAAAAGGTGATTAGTGTTAGCAGGGAAAAAAAAGTAATTATTTTACAAAAGGCTCTTTAAATAAAAATTGAACTGTGCTTTTATAGTACAACCCAACTCGTACTGGCATCATTGGTACATTTTATGTCAAATAGTTCCCACCAAGTTTCATATAAAAAAATATTGACCATTGTTAAGAAAGATTACGTACAAATATTTTATCAGTATCTCTATTTCCACGATATCTGAATGTAGAGATATAAAACCTTAACTGAAGTAAAGTGGTCGAGGTCAAGCAGATGGTATTCATTTCATTTCATATCGACTGACAGATCAAAGCACATTATTGATTCTGTAGAGGTCTGGTTTAAATTTCAAAGATGAATTTGCGAGTATGTGTTGTTACCATCTTAGTTCAAGTTTTCGCTAGAATGATATGTGCGGGAGATTACTCTGGTAAGATTATTTGTGTTTTTAACTCTTTTTTTTTCATTTGCATTCAATTGTTAAAATCTTGCCGTGGCCGAGGAAATAAAGGCCAAAGTTTGCCATTGTTATTATTATTATTATTATTATTATTAGCACCGCGTCTTACTACCCGTTCGGGTTATACGCATTTACGCTAATGTGTAATGGATAGGGTGATTGTGATTTGCCATTGTTGATGGGTTTCATAACACAGCTGAAAATCAGATTTGTTATATTATCAAATTATCTGACAGAGTGGTTAATAATCCACTATAATTAAGAATCAGACAGCGTATTTTCAAGCAATTATAAAATCTATTTTCACAATAAATAAATCGAGTTAAGGCCTTACATAAGATTGGCATATTTTCTTACAGATTAATTTATATTGCTATAGTGTTTTTTCCAATTTTAATCTTTTAATTTACGACGTTAACTACTCCTGTCAAGTGGTGGCAAGTCAAGATAATATTTCTTATGATAATTTATTTAAGTATTATTCGATGAATTTTACATAGCAATGAAACAGAAAGCATACATTCTTAAAAAAAATTCTAAAAATCTTCTTACTACGCCACAAAATATTTTTTTTTTTTATCTTGACGTAAATTTTTGTAAACATTTTTTAGAGAATAAAACCTGGGATAGTCGGTTTCTTCGCAAATAAGGCCAGAAGAATTCTTCCTGCAAGAATGTAGGTTAAAATAATCCATGGAAGCACATGTTTCCTATAGTAGGAAACATAATAGGAATAAAGAAAAAGTATATTTTGAAATGCAAATCAATGCTATCCAGGCTCAAATATGCCTGAGTGTTTATACTCCTCGACGGAAGAGGGGAATTCGTCGCTCCCATTCTATTTCGTACATTGGCATATAAGTGTGATAGTGCTTATAGCGCTTGGTGTAAGCCATTTCCCAAAATAGCTTTGAATTTATCAAGTAGCCAAAGTCGTTAACCAACGTTGAATAAATTATATTTAAAAGAGGCCAGACAGAAACAATAAAGTGTTGGCGAAATGGTAATTTAGAGATTACTATGAACAAGATATCATTTGACACTGTTAATGAGTTTAAATATTTATGAACAATGTTAACTAGCAATAATGATATTAGATTGTAAATAAGGGTAAGAATAGTCGGGAAATGTATGCTATAGCTCGGTGAGTAAGTTGTTATCATCTCGCCTGCTATCAAGGAATGTAAAATTCAGAATATACAAAACAATAATTTTACCGGTTGTTCTCTGTGTGTGAAACGTGGTCTCTTAACTTTCATTAGGAAAACCAAATTTAAGATGCTCGAAAACAAAGTGTTTAGGAAGATAATTGGTCCAAAAAGCGATGAGGATACTGGGGATTGTAGTACATGACATAATGATGAGTTACATAACCTGTACTCATCACAATACATTGTGAGGATAATCAAGTATCGTAGATTACGATGGGCAGGACATGCAGCGTGAATGGGTGATTCTAGAACCTTGTTCAGGGCACTGACTGGAAAATACAATGGGAAGAGACCATTGGGAAGACCTAGACGCAGATGAGAGGATGATATTAGGGTGGACCTGAAATAGATGGGGTGTAATAAGGGGGACTAGATAGAACTAGCTCAAAATGGGGATAGAGAGTAATAAGGTAAACTGGATAGAACTTGCTCAAGATAGGGATAGTGTGTAATGAGATGCATTGGATAGAACTATCTCAAGATAGGGATAGTGTGTAATGAGGTGGATTGGATAGAACTAGTTCAAGATAAGAATAGTGTGTAATGAGGTGGATTGGATAGAACTAGTTCAAGATAAGAATAGTGTGTAATGAGGTGGATTGGATATAACTAGTTCAAGATAAGAATAGTGTGTAATGATATGCACTGGATAGAACTATCTCAAGATAGGGATAGTGTGTAATGAGGTGGATTGGATAGAAATAATTCATGCTAAGGATAGGTGGCTTACTTTAGTTAGTGCGGAAATTAGCTTTCGAGTTCCTAATACCATAAAGTAAGTAAATTGCTAGAATATATAAGTTTAGCAAATTACTCGGCTTTATTTACATGGTAGGTTAGGTTTGACACTGTTTTATTAAAAGACTTAATCTAGTGGTATAGATATTAGTAGGATATTAATTATTAGGAAATGCACCCGCATTTTCTTTCATTTGGGATGGATATCTACAGTTGGTAAGGATTCTAACTAGATATTAATAATGAATATAATATTTATTTCTATTGCCGCTACCTGTTCAGGTTTTATGCATATGTACCAATTTTGCTATTGAGTTAGGGATTAAGAAGGCCGAATTCAGATAAAGTGTACCCGTATTTGCATGGAGGGAGAGTATAAAACTATTTTGGGGAAAAAAAGCTCCGTACACCCGACTGAGAGACTCGAACCTCGATTCTCCCGTCATTGGCAGTCTAGACTAACACGAGAGTGACCATGCCACCACTGAATCAGGTAAAATAACAATTGAAACATTATAAAATTTAAATTTAAAAATATTTTTTTCATATTTGTTTCAGGAAAAGATCGGTGATTGTTTCGTTACACTTAGGCCTATTAATATTGGAATAGGTGACCTGGCGGTCTAGGGGTAGGGTGTCAGACTTCTATTCTGGCGGCCGGGGTTTGATCCTCGGTCCCGGCAAAGATTTATCTGATTACCAAATTCCTTCCTTCACCTCTGACAAGACATCTTGTGAATGTGAGGAATGGCAGGCCTCCACCATGGTTCGGATTCCACGTTAAACTGTAGGTCCTTCATTTCATCTCACAATCACCCTACCATTACACATTAGCGTAAGTGCGTATAACCCGAATGGGTAGTAAGACGCGGTGCTAATAATAATAATATTTGAATATTTTGGTTCGAAAGGCCTGCCTACACTCTAATATTAATGCAATCGTTTGACTGGAGCAGAATATCAACATGTAAAGAATAATACTCAAGCCAGGAACAAATTATAACGATAAAAATAAATGTATATCTACCAAAAAATTTTTGCGCCACATCTTGCTAGATTCCCACGCAATCCGCGTATTTACACTAACGGGGTAGGAATCAGTACAATCGCATTTTAGAGGAAAGTGTAATCACATTTGCGTGAAATAAAATCCCCTCAGCAGCAGATTACCCACGGGAGGGGCTTGAGGGAGTTCAAGCCCCCCACTGTAGTTTGGGGATTCCCCTAGATCTATGCAGATCCGAAGAGAACATAAAATGGGCGTATGAGAGGGGTTTACGACCAGTTAAAAATTCTGAGAAAATAAAATATCAGGTGATCGGAAACTGTCTCTACATCCTTCACCCAATGTATTTATTTTATAGTTCATAGGAGTGGGCTATCTTTCATGGAATGGAAGTGGGATATCTTTACGCACTGAATATATTATTCTTTGGTCAGTAGGATCAACCCCTTATCTCTCTTTCAGTGCCAGCGTTTCTTCGTAAGATTATTGTTTACAGTACTCAACAATTTTTCTATTTTCTATGCACATTTACCTATTATAAATAATCAGTGTTTTTTTGTGACAGTAGGCCTATGTGACGCTAAGCCAACTTTAATTTAGGCCTGTTTATTTATTGTTTTGTTAAATTATCACGTTTATAATAGTAAAAATATAAATGATCACGTTAACAATTATTATTGCCAACAATAACCATTTCCAAAAAAACTTCTATATGTATATAATGGTAAAAAAAATTTACCGCCGGGGGTTGGGGGTACCTCCCCTCTAACCCCTCTCTAGCCCCCATACTTCTCAATCCTGACAAAGCTACTGACCCTCAGTACACCAACTTGGGATTCGAATTCTGACTACGTCATCACGGGCGTACTGGGACAAACGATATTGACACCGTCACTTGTTTTCATAAATGTGAACTTAGGACACTAATTTTATCAGTGATAAATATATTTTATATTCCAGAAACACTTACGCTAAAATAGATTAGATACTATTTCAAATAAGATAACCAGTTGGCTCGTTAAATAAGAGACATGGCCTTAGCTTAGGATAAAATATTACTGTTTTCCTTTTTGTTTAGTTATTGATAATCCCAGCTCCTTGGATAAACACTATTTCATAATAATCATCTAACCGCCTTATAAGTGAACACAAAGTGAAGATAAATATTATTTTATTGTGTTTTAAAAAGCTTCTCTTAGTAAAGATGTGATTGTTGTTAGGTAGTTAAAATTATATTTAAATCAATATGTAGAGTAAAGTAAATTTTAATTAAATGATCCATCCATCATCTGTCTGGATATAAGACGAACAACAAAAATATAAAACAATATACCCGGTTAAGGACAAAATTCCAACTCTCATATTTGTGGTCAAACATGGCAGCCCATACCGTTTACTCCTAAAATATGTAAGAAAAACCCGATCTTGAACGATCCTAAACTAACTTAACTTAAATTTATTCACCCTAAATCCCAGTTTCTTTCCCTAACTGGCCTGAAACTTAATGCAGCCTGCCATTATTGGAACTAGAACATACAAATATTTAAAACGTACCCGCCTCGGTGGCGTAGTTGGCTAACGCGCTTGTCGTGTTGAGCTCTACTGCTGAGGACGGGGAAATCGAGGTTCGAATCTCGGTCGGGTGAACTTGGGGTGGTTTTTCTAAATGGTTTTCCGCTATCCCTCCACGCAAATGCGGGTTCACTTCCTCTAATTCAACCTCCCCAATTCCTAATCCATTAGTGTAATTAGTACTTAAAGCGTATAACCCGAACGGGTAGTAAGACGCGGTGCTAAATATTATTATTATTATTATTTAAAACGTGACCTGCTTCGGTGGACACACTGTTTATGGCTTCACACGCACAATAGACAGGATTGTCGATGTCTGTGAAATCGTGGCTCGAATCCTGGTCAGTTATATTGAGGGTATTTTTTCCTTAATGGTTTACCGCTTTATCTTCAAGAAAATGCCGGTACACTTTCTTTAAATTCAAACTTCCTAAAACTTAACACATCAGCGTAATTGGTCTATTTGCGTATAAGCCGAACGGGTAGTAAAACGCAGTGCTAAATAAGTAATTAAAATGTGATTAAAAAGGGAATATAAAAGCAAAAAGTAATGTATTGTTTTTAATGAAGCCTTAAGTACTATTTAATTATGTGTAGAGCCTATTAATTAAAATGTATTTTATAATTATTTGCATGAAAGAAACATTTACATAAATTAAAGATTAAGAAAGCTTACTTTTATTTTTAGCACGTCATCTTACTATCCGTTAGGCTATACGCCTTTGTACTAATTACTATAGTGTTTTAGGGATTATAAAGGTTGAATTTATAGGAAGTGTATCCACATTTTCTTGTAGTAGAGTGGAAAACCATTTTGGGAAGGCCGCCCCCAGTACACCCAACTGGGATTGAGCTCCGATCTCCCCGTCTTCAGCAGTCTAGTCTATTTCGAGAGTAGCGCCTTAGACCAAGCAGCCACCGAAGTGGGTACTAATAATTATTACCTTGAAACCCTGATCGGTGGACGAGATGGATTAAACTATACGCTCATCTAGTTACAATTGTCTTTGACTGAAAGGTCATTGATCGATATCTGGATGGGTGGATTAAGGGTGTTGATTTCTAAATATTTTTCCACTCTCCCTCCACGAAAATAGGGTACAGGTACGCTAAATTTTTGTTTGCACATCATTGCTCAATTAGATTAGTTAAAATGTGTATTACCCACTTCGTTGGTCACATGGTCTAAAGCAGGGATGGCAAATCTATGACACGTGTGCCCCTGTTTGGGTGACTTCGACCTCGGTGGTCTTGGGGTAGAGTGCTCACCTCACTATCCAATGTTCGTGGGTTCAAACACAGCCGGGTTCAACAAATTTTTCATGAGTGGTATAATATTTTGAAGTGATAATATTTCTGTTAGTAATCGTTTCGTGGGCTATTGAAGACAAGCCATGAAGTAGACATAAATCTCTTGATTTAAATCAGATAAAAAATGACACCTGGACACTGGAATTGAAACCGGGACTTTTGGCTTAGCACTCCAATGCTCTAACGCCGAGTTATCAAGGACTCGTCCAATACTCATGGTAATTCTTTACCCATGGTTCAAGGCGGAGTCTGTGATTGACGTGTGTACTCGTCAGATACATATGAACGACCAATAGTATCGCAAGTTATTATTAGATACCGCAGCACTCTGTGACTCATGAGAGCTGACGATTCCACACGTCCGTTATAGAATTAAAGTATCAGATCATTGAATCGCTAAACCAAAGGTATCTGGATCGATTCCCATGTCCTGGTGACATTTTCAACTAATTTAAACAAATTGAAATGTAGTTTAATCCATATGAACAACTCCCGTAATTGCAATCATATCTAACCTGTGTGTTGATATTCATTAGAACTACCTTGGCAATCAAAATAAACATTTTTCAAACTAATAATTATCTAAAAGTGTATTTAAATATTTTATTTTAACATTTATATCAATTTGTCTCTTTTTCCCCTGAAGGATTTTGCTTTCAATGTTTTGGCTTAAGTTAATGAAATTAAAATTGTCCATGACACTCACTTATACAATTAAATCATTTTTCTTCTTTAGAATTAAGAGACTATTAAAATATTTTCAATTTAATTTGAGTTATTCTTTCATTATAATATTTAAAGGGCTTTTATTTTTAAATACTCGTTTATAAACGTAAATAAAAGATGGAACACAAGATTGGTTCAACATTCAGCTAGTCTTTAATTGGCACAATGGTCAGAAAAGTTCTGCTTTCCCTGTTCTAGGGCTTCACTCTTATGTTGGACTAGACTGCCGATGGCAGGGAGTTCAGGGTTAGAATCTTGGTTGGGTATATCTCAGCTATCTCATGTACCACAACGATAGGCCAAACATCTTCCTTCCTAATCCTATCTCTTCTGGTGACAGCAAGCATGCTTCTCAAAAACTTCATTCCCATAGCCTCCACTTTTCATGTTTCTCCTTTATCAAAATTCCTATCTTCAAATGATATTTAAAAAATTAAAACAAGCGTATGTTCTTTCAACAGGTTGCTATATTCCTGCGACATCCAAACTATCGGTCTTCAGCTTAAAAAACAAGAGACTCGAGACAGGTTTACGTGGAGAAGTCTACATAGAGCAAGGAGCGGATTTCAAACTACGATGTGACGATAATTCTATCACCGGAATGGATGAAATTACATCTACCTGCGTTCAGGACTCTCAGCTATTTATAGGCAGGTCCTTAAAAAGTTCTGATCAGTTAACCTGCAAGGATTTGAACAAATTATGTTGGGCCACTATCAACTGTCCAAACATTCGCATTACCTCCAGAAACAGAACTGTCATCGACATTTGTTTCGATTACGTCAATCTAATCACCCTGTACAGTAACCACTCGATGAACCACCTGGACTTGAATTCCACTAAAGACAACAGCACGAAGCCAGTCTTCCAGTCTGCAGACTTTTACTTCGGACGCTTGGGAAATAATGATATAGAAACGCTCTACAAACGAGAAGAGCAAAGTAAAACGTTGAGTTCATTACTTGGAGAAAATAGCGTTTATCTACCAAGTAACAGCACTTACTTAACCAAAGGCCATTTGACGCCAAACGCTGATTTAAATTCAGCGGATAGAAACGCGACGTACTATTACGTCAACGTAGTGCCCCAGTGGAATGGGGTCAACAATGTTAACTGGAATAAACTAGAGACTAAAGTGAGAAGTTATGTGTCAGGTCAAAGTAACTCTATTGAAGTTTACACAGGAACATATGGGACCTTGATCTTCGGGAACACTAGCGGCTCGCCAGTACAAACATTCCTGTACAGTAACGACGCGGACAAAGCCATCCCCGCGCCCAAACTGATTTGGAAAGTTGTCTACGATAGAGCGGCCAAGAAAGCGATAGCGTTTGTGGTGTTAAACAACCCATTCACGACGGAGGCTGAAATTAAGACCAACGAGATTTGCTCCCCTGAGTTAAAGGAATGCCAAAGATGGCTTGATGGGTTCGTGATGAATGTGACAAATGGTTACATTTATTGTTGCAATGTGGATGAGGACTTCACTGGAAACGTCAAGTATCTACCTGGAATAAAAGTTAGTGAAATATTGAGTTTATCTGATGTGTCTAATAATGTAGGCGTTAAATTTGGGTTCAATACTATATACTTTGGGTTGTGGTTTATATCCCAATATATATACCACATTAGGGTTAAACATTTTAGTAGTTAATCGGGTTGAGGAAATTAATAATTCGAAAATAAATTAGGAATTATAGTGTTATATTAATTTACGAAACCATGTTATAATTTATTATATTGGATTAGCTAATGTATATACTTATTGATTTATTTTTCGAGGCAAATACAGTATTTTACAAATATTTTTTGTGAGCTTGTTAAGCTATTGATTTTATGTACTAATGATGCCCGTGATTAGGCACCAATTGATGTGTTACTGTTTATATATTGTGATATTACCCTGTGATTGAGCATTAGTTATAATGATATCGGGGTTTTATTGAGAAGGCGACGCGTGTATGCGTTACTGCGCACTTATCACACAGTTGTATGCTCTGATTATATATGATTCCTATCTTACGAAATAAGTAAGACCTTTAAATTTGCACACGATTTATTTAAATGATTGCACCTTTGGTGGTGAAGATTTGATATTAATGATACAGTTTTTCTTAATTTGCGGACTATTTTCTACGATATTACATGCTCCGTGTTCCGTGTACTGTATAATGTTATATTACTCTGTAGATTCATAGGCACAAGTGGCTTATATATTACCTACTCCTTGCTTCTTGGACCCCTTGTCACCAGTGTCAAAACTAACTAATAGAACAACTCCTGGTGACCTGATGTGGTGAAGGCTGGCTTCCTATTGGGTAGAGGGAGTCAGTGTGTCACAAGATTTTTCTAAATACAATGCAGTTGATCTTTTAAAGAAAAAAAAGTTGTATGGTGTAATATATTGAAACTACGTCTAAAAAGCGCACGATTCTCCATGGATGAAGTACTAAAAGGATATTTTACATCGAGTACTTTAAAGAAAAATGCACTACATCCATGACATTTTTTAATATATGAGAGGAGTCTAAAATAGTATCATTACAAGCTACCATAATTATTTAAATTTTGTTCAGTTTTTCTGCATGTTTTTTGAAAAAATAAATATAATAAATATATCATATTCACAATAAACTGACAATTTCCCTACCACAAGTTTGTATATTATATAATACACTCATTTAATTTAACGCGAGAGAATATTTCATACATCCAAACGAATATTCAGCTGAAACAATTTAAATAGGAGGGTTTGTCTAATATAAATGTTCATTACACCAATGGTTTACTAAAACCAAAAATATGTGCTAAATGTCTTTGCTTACATCATGTTGATTGAGATTGAGTGCTTGGAGCGCAAAAGTTAGGTTAGTGTGCTTCTTGATGCGTCCGGAGAAGTAGGTGCACTTAGACCCTCAGCTGGTTAGGGAGGCACACACACCATATTTGGGAGAAAACACATGTTTCAAGAAATTAGTGAATAAGTGTGGTGGCTTCCCATCGTCTTTCTCATTGAATGTTTATGAGCGAGCGAGAAAGTGCCTACAAATTCTGGCTGTAAAATCTTTCATACCATGCCTTTTAATGGATCTTATAAATGCTTCAATTGGCATAAGACAGGTGAGGTGGCCTTACTAACTCTTCGAAGAAAGATGTACAAGCATTATTAATATCGCTCAGTGAAAATATGTTGGGTTCAGTTGGGTTAGAACCCACAATATTCGGTTCCTAAGACAAACATTTTACCTTTAAGATCACCGAGGTCCAATAATCGTATAGTTAAATCTTTAAATAGCTCTAGCAAAGACCTATAATAAATCATCATCATCATCATCATGTACAATTTCCTGCCAATAGCAGGGTCTGTCTCAAACATGAGCCTCTCCATTTACTTCTGTCACTCCCACTAACTCTCTTCCTCCACGCCAGCCCAATCCACTCATCTCCTCTCCACACTCCCTTTATCCACCTGTCTCTGGGTATTCCTCTTGGCCTCCCACCCGCCACCTCCATTTCGAACATCCACCTTGTAATCCTCTCCTCTTCCGTCCTCTACACTGTTCAT
The DNA here is from genome assembly GCA_902141375.1 of Timema poppense. Lineage (NCBI taxonomy): Eukaryota > Metazoa > Arthropoda > Insecta > Phasmatodea > Timematidae > Timema > Timema poppense. The sequence continues at coordinate 36,713 of CABFOV010003094.1, forward strand.
ACCACCTCAATCTTGTCTTCTCTATCTTATCCTGCAGGGTCTTCTCCTTCACTCTCTCTCTTTCTCTTTCTATATCTCACCCTGTCCATCCTTGTCACTCCTAGCCTACTCCTTTGGACTGATAGTGATATTATTAAGTTTCTGTAAGCCAGGCTCAACAAATCATTCGCTTAAACCAAACCTGATATAGACCAATTCATATAATATAACTTATGGTATTACAAAAAAGATAATACTTTCTGTAGCATATATTTCGGATGGCAATTTTTTGTTTTGCCTGGCTTTTGTTGGAAATTATAGGTTATTTCACCAATTAATATGTTTTAATAAAGCTAAAATATATAATATAAAAAATAATATATTTAGGAGTATTGATTGATTTAAAAAAAACTAAATCAAGATTTTAGTGAATAAAAACCTATTTTCTACTAATCATAATGTAAGATGCTACCAATGTAAACTGCAAAAAATTAAGTGTTTGTACTTTTTTGAGAAGCTTTTTTAATCTTCTTCCTACTTTATGTATAATATGTATTCCAAATGACCTCTCTAATGTCTTATCTCTTTTATTTATATTATTTAAACATCTATTATTCTCGCATTGCTATCGATGTATTACATTTCTACTATGATCAAACTGGCTTCTTTATCGCAGATACTTGGAAAACTTGTGTGTGGTCTGCACAAACCAAACCGTCAAACTGTTCTCCCTCACTCTGGTGTGGAGAGCTTGTACCAGACTCTCCCCATAAAGAAGATCCGCAGTCTTGGTGGCAAGTTTGGCGACGAGGTAGTGAACCAGCTGGGATGCAAACTAATGGCAGATCTGGCTCGTTTCACAGAAAAGCAACTTCAGCAAAAATTTGATGATAAAACAGGGTACACATTTTTAACTAATCTGGTCCAAAAAAATTATAACTGCTTAGAGTATGTCTTAACATATTTTGTGATGACACTTAGAAATGTTGACAGTTTTGTCAGTTGCATCAAACTTTGGCTGATTTCTATCACTTTCATCCGAATTGCCGTGTTAAATATGTAACTGGCCTTTCTATAAAACAAATAAACTTCTCTTTTCATTTATTTGTTCCTTTCAAGGCCTGACCTAATTATCCATTCAGGTTGGCTTACTTGCCTGTCCAGGGCTGCTCTTAGGGATGTGCAAACAGTGCTACCACACAAGGCCTTGCGATTTGGGGAGCCCCACGCTTGCTTAGGTGTCAAAGTGATACAAAACCAAGTTGCGGAGGGAAATTCTTGCTTCCACACTCGTATAGTAGGCTCCCTATATAGATGAACAACCAGACAGTCGTGTTAGAATTTTGTCTGTTCTGTTTCACCCAAAACTTTTATTGTTTTGTTTCCACTGCTGCCTGTTGAAATTTACTTATGGTAGACTTTAACATGCTTTTGTGTTAGTGTTTCAAGTGGCACACCCTTGAATGATCTATTTATTATGCTACACTCAAGATTATTTTGCTCGGAATGTAGTGGTAGTGTTATTTAGTAGTCTTAAGTAGTATTTAGTTTTTGTACTAGTCTCATGATTGCGACAAGTTTTGAAAATTGATATTTAGGTTCAAACTACTGTAATAGCACTAATTTGTTTTTGAGTGAGGGGGAGGCAGGCTATGAGGCTGATTGTTGAGGGTCTTTCAATATAAGTTTGCTTAGGGCACCGCATATGCCAAGGGTGTGCGCCCCTGTCTCTATCATTTACATTACATTACTTTGGAAGAAGGTACAGGAAAAGTGGATAGAAACATTAAAGGAACGAACACAATATGGTTTTTACAGTGAAAAGAAGAACACAGTTCACACTTTACATTGCTGCCATTGGACAAAGCCATATTGTGTTTGTTCCTTTTATATGTTTCTATTTGCTTTTCCTGTACCTTTTTCCAAATTTAGTTTTAATATAATTCATACGCCCTTATTAAAAACAAAAGTATGTATGAAATTAAGTTGACTAAGCAAAGTGTAATATAAAAACAAATAAAATGATATAATTGTATAAAAACAAACCACAAATAAAAGTAAAAACACTCTTCTTGCTACATCCTCAGGAAGATGCAATAAGTAGATCACAATATTGAAGAGAATGTAAATATTTGTTAGTGTTTTAAATCTCATTTGTGTTTTGTTTTTGTACAATTCTATCATTTTATTTATCTGATATGATAAAAAACAAAAGTATGACTTAAAAGTCACTCATGTATGACCGACTTAAAAGTCACTCATGTATGACCAGAATAGTTACACTGTTTTCAATTTTTTTGATGTTTTTTTTCCTGATATGGTAATTTGTTACCCCTAATTTTTCAGTACTTGGCTGTATAACATAGCGCGAGGCATTGACCATGAACCAGTCACGCAGCGCCTAGTGGCCAAATCTATTGGGTGCTGTAAGAAGTTCCCGGGTAAACAAGCTCTTGGCACGAGGGAGGGGGTGAGTTTGCCATTTTGTAAATATTGACTTATGTTGGAGAAATATTCTTGTAAAATATTTTTTTTAGCTATAATACTCAGATTTTGACTTCAAATTATAACCGAGTCAAACCCACTTTTTCTTGAAACTTAGGCCTAATCTTTATTTTAGCAACAAATCTTGAATTCAAATCTTAGGAAATATGATAAGCATTTATGAGAGAGTAGCATTTGGCTACAATTGAAGACGAGCCGAGTTGGAGATATAAACAAACTTACTCAATTTCACCATCCCAGCGCCTCTTGAGAACAGGTCGGAGGAACAACAAAAAACAACCGAGCAAAACCGCGCCACGTGATCAACTGACCGAACCCACCAAGACCCAAAACTACGCCCACTAGAGTTTGCTTCAGACTTAAACATTCCAAAGAACTAAATCTAGGAAGAGAGGCCTGTCCTATTCTAGTCCAGAATATTTGGGTCGTTTGGAGTTGGTTGTAGAAGCTAATGTTGTTACACGCATTCTCCCCTTTGTGTTATACCATAATGTGTTCCTCCTCCTTGATCCTCATCTTCCATGTTCTTTGGGTTTTCTTGTATGTATAGGGCCGAGATGGAATATGTCGGGCACTCTTGGACTTGGCTTTACAATTAGAAGTACGTGACCGTGGCTACATATATTTAAAACTGTAAGAACAAATTTCTTTTCGGCTTAATTATATTTTATTTTTGTAACCTTTTCAAAATTCTCGTTTCAGACTTTCATAATTAATTGTTAAAATAAGTAACTTAATAATCGTAAAAATCATAGACCAATATCAAATTTCACGATGTTGTAGAGTAGTCAAAGATTGGGATCTTGGTGATATTGATATTTGTTGGAATATTACCATTGACTTGATAGATAGAATCATTGACTTGATGATAGAATTCTCGATAATAAGGTCTAATGTTGTAGTTTGATAACTTTGATTTATTTAGTGAATTTTTGCTCTAATGGGAAAAGCTTATCTTGTTGTTTTATAGTACTCTTGCAAGTTTCTAGTCCCTTAGTTATTTTGTGTAGATTTATTCTTGTAAAATGGGAATAGGAATTGAAATCTTTAAATAAATGATGATAGAAGTCTTGAAGACTCGCCTTTTTCAAATAGTGGTTTATTTTCATGTTTATTTATTATGAAATAGATATAAAATTTATATATTCTTTTTAAACTAGGGTCAATTTAACAAACTTTATAAGAAAGTTCCTTACGTCTACCATTAATAATTGTGTTTATGCCATCATATATGGCTCTACCTGTTATTAAACATATACATATATTCAATTACAAAATATTTTTAATGAATAAATACCAACAAAAGTTTTTTTCTTCTTCTTATGAATAGTATAAATACCCTTAGGATAGTTTTTTTTACATTTGTGTTTACTCTTCCTTTTGGGGGGGGGGGCTTATATACTCTGGAGAACGGCCGTTAAACTATCATTCCCGCATCTTGATTGAGTTGCGTGCTCTGAGTTTTCAATGTTTATACTCAGACATTCAAAACAGTTACTCAAGTGACTCACTCTAATTGTGTTTATAATGATTTTTTATTTGAGCCTTTATTTTTGGATTTGTTAGGTAAAGGAGGTTTCAGTAGGTTTGACTTCCCCTCATCATTATGATTTGGTTTTATCATCAGTTCTGATTTTTGTTACATTAAAATATTTTTTAGTTATAGAAAATTGAGTTTTTAACTGAATTCACATTTTGTTATAAAGAGAGTTCACGTTATTTTAAGCAGCTAATTAACGGTCTAATCTTCTGGCCGCTAGGTTTCTCCTATATTTATGTTGGGCTTATAAACTAGCAAACATAATAGCTCTAAAAAAAATCCCACTTCTAATTTAAGATTATTTTTTTTAAATTTGGTTTTATATTAATGGAAATTAATAAGAGTAAATTTAATGGAGAAAGCCCACTTAGGGAGAGAGTAAAAATGTAGCAAGGATCCAATGCACAAGGGTGACATCTTCCTTTCTTCTGTCTTCCATAGTAGAAGTAGTCACACACACATTTTAACACAAATAGAATAATATTTCGGCATTGTTGCGTTTATCAAACACAAAGAAGAAGAGAGTACAAATAACACAAACAATGGATTACTCCATTTTTAATTTATTCTTAGTAGTTTATTTTTCCTTTTTCTTTAGTTTTATCAATTTCCTTTATTATAAAATCTTCTAATACATTGATTTCAATCATACTGGAATTAAAAACTAAATATAAATATTAGAGATGGGTCGAATCCATTATTTCTCGAATCCGAATCCTAGCAAATCATTATAAATTTTAATTATTTACAAATAGACCTACATTACACAATATAGGTCTAAACTGTGAATTAAGATTTATTTCAATCGTGCTTTCAATTTTAATCAACCCCAACCACCCCTCACAAAATACTGGTTAAAATCCAGCCAAATTAAACAATCTAGACTCATTACTGTTTAAAAATCAAATCAATCAAAATTTGAGTATCTTTTAGTTATTTCTAAAAGTCTTCTTATAATGAGTTAAGTTTATAAAAAAAACATGTGAAATAAACAGATTAGTCCTATATATCCTTTCATCAACTTTAATCATCATTAAAGGACATTTTATCATATTAAGATAGCAAAAATAAAAATACAAACCGATATTTTTTATAAAGACTAAAACAACATGCTTAACAATCAAGCATACATTGGAAATAGTGAACTCAATAATACCTAAGTTGTTTTATTATTTTCTTATATATCCATTATCTATTTTTGCGTAGAAAACAAATATATTCGATTCTTGCAATATATCGATTTCTGAGAATACATTCTATTTAAAACACGAACATATTTTTGACTACAATATGTTCATTCCCATTTTATAAGGCAGGACTACATTTGAATATTTCTACAATTACTTCAATAACATCTTTTAAAAATAATAAACTCTAAGTTAAAATCCATTTAAAAACAAATAATGGATTATCAAGTCGTTATTTGATCCTTAAAACTCGAGAGCGCTTACTAAGTGATCAGATTACCTGAATCGATTTTAAACAAACAATCGATATACGATATGTAGGCCGGTAGAGATAAATAAACAATTTTATCGCTGTCTGACTGTTGACAGTATTTATTTTTCATGAAACCCAACAAAATGTCTAACTTAAAGATCGTATGCAATAAATTGGGGTTCTTTGCGTAGTTGTAGATAATTAAAACCAGTTGGATAGTAAGAAGTAACAGTATCTTTATTTTAATCATCACTCGGGCGAGTAAACATAACATATGTCATGGGGCTGACTTAATATCGTGTGTAATGGCGGCTGACTGTATCATGTGTAATGTGTTCTTATTTCTGTTAAAAATAAAGGCCGTAATTTGTTTTATTTATTTTGAGTTTATTTGTAGTTCTATTTTTAATTTTCAATTTTTAAAGAGTTTTAATTTGGTCATTAAAATATTTACAAGGTTGTTCGTGAGGTGAAAGTTTTAGAAGTGAGCATGTGCCGAAACGGTTGAGTCAAAGTTCCCCATACAGGTGGGAGGGTAGGGTACTAGGCACGTAAGATTTTCCACACCTAACGATTATTTTTATTTTTTAAAGAATATTTTATTAATGTTTATCTCTTTTCACCGACAAAATAAATATTACGGATTAAGTTGTGCTTTTCAAGTAGGCCTAGCTAAGTAATTTTTGAATTCAAGATATGCTTTGTTTATGAGGTGAAAGATTCGATCATCGAATCCTCGAATCTCGAATACTTGTCAGGATTCGGTGGATTCGAGGATTCGGAGATTCGAGTGGCCCATCTCTAATAAATACATTATTATTATATTTCCATGTACTAGTACTTATAACAAGTTAGTTGAAAAATAAGTTTGTATTGTTCATAAATTTTTGTGATCAGCCCATTTCCAAGTCTGTTTAGAGCAATATAAATTATGTTTTCTCTCACAAGAATTTATTTATTTTTCACATTCATATCCGATTTAAAACTTTCACTCTTTAATTTGAATTACTTGGTATTCAAACTTGTTTTATTCCCACACCTCTTTCCCATAAGAAAACTAATCCTGTGCAAAGCTTTGAAAATTCAAATTCTAATATCATAATCTAAGATTCTTATTTTATTTGAAATTCCAAATCTTAAGAGATTAGAACTGGGTTCGAAATTTCTAATCCAAATAGATCCCATATTGGGATTCAACAAAACTGGTTTCAAATTTGAATTTAAATATAAAACTTTTGGATATTGGTTTTATAGGAACTACATTGATTCATAATACTAATTTAAATTAAGTTATACCTAACAAATTATAACATTTTAGTTCGGGTAAATCATATGGCCATTTTAAAATTTTATTTCTTAACTAAAAAAACCACCATTAAATATATGCTAGACTAGATTATCCGGGGTTGCATTAACCGGTCTGTGAATTACTGGGGGCAGTCAAAACCACAAATTTAAAAAAAAATCAAGTAATATTTAATATTATTTCAACCATACACACTACCATACAATATAACTCTTCAACAACTAGATAATAATAAGTCGTGAATACGTCATTGAACAGAAACGACTAGCATAGTGACTGACTCATCATTATTTGAGAACACTTGTCCACTGTTTACTTTTGAGTACAAAAGGGGGTGAGGTGCATTGCGTGTGTGTTTGTGTTTTTGAATCTTGTAACTGGTGAACGCTATGCATTTTTCCGCCATTTTAATTTTTTTTTAATCCTTAGTGACCTTGTCTAAATGTAAAAGAGTTTTTCTTACTATAGAACAAAAGCTTAAAATAATTACAAAAAATAGAAAAGGGTCATTGTTGAAGTTATTAATGAATGAGTTTAATGTTGGTGCCCAAACATTGCTTGGTTTAAAAAAAAATTGTTTGAGTTTCATGTATTTTCTCATAGTGCAAGTAGCATGTCTAGTCGGATAACTACGAAGATGTCAACATATGATGATTTGGACAAAGCGATGCTTTTATACTTTAACCAACAGAGGTCTGAGGGAATCCTGGTTTCTGCGGCTCTATGCACAATGAAAGTATCCAGGTTATCCGTTTTTTATTCGGGCCAATTTTGTTCCCTACCACTTCTGATAATTTAGAGTTTACCGCACAATTGGAAAAGTTAACAAAGCATTACATTCAAATCAATATGGAATCAATTCAAGCTAGTAAGCACAGATTTGAATTCAATTTGAAACTAAAAATCTTGTGTTCACACTGGCTCAAGGCAAACATTTGTTATGTTTAAAGGATCTTCTAGAAATGTCATGTGTCAAATTATGTGCATATATTTATTTAACTACCCAATATTAGATATATACTATTATTTATGAAAATAGGTACTACTGTGCTTAGCATACTATTTGTAACAAAAAAAGTATGACTAAGTATAAAAGATTTTAAATTAATTTCATTGATCAAAATAAATATATAAGGTATATAAAAAGTTTCAAGACCCAAACATTGTGAATATCTATTTTAAAAGGGGATCAAATTCATTTACAACTAGCCACAGTTTCATTATTTGTCAAACATAATTTAATTATTACTTTTCAGGTTGAAAAATGGCTTCTAGAATTGGCATCAGAAGTCTCAGGGCGATTGGCAAAAGATTTTAAGGAAGTAAGTTGCAAATTTAGTATTATTTATTGCTAATTAACCAAGACTCTAATCTGTGGTTAGTAAAATGATTGGATTTTGGTATCAAAAGTTTATGAATAAAAGGAACTTTTCAGCTAAAATGGGGAAAAATATTACTCAAACTTATGTGTTATAGTAACTTAAGATAGGAAAAAAAAAGAAGCTAAATTTTAAATTAAACATTGAAAATACGATAGAAGGGCAAGGGTTTAAAAATAAAACAAAACATAACTATGAAATTTTCGGGCCACAGCAGTCCCCTTGTTCAGCATAAGGTTCCGCTGTTTTACTTTCCTCTGAAGGAGAAGAGGACTGATGGACCTGAAAAATTGTATAGTTATTATTTGTTTTGTTGTGTTTTTAATTGTGAACTTTGAGGCCCATGGCTTTCTGGTAAGTATGTAGGCCCTGCCCTTCTATCCTCTTTTCAATGCTTTATTTAGTAGTTATATGCCTTTGGGCCACAATTTGACTGTCATATTAGCCAGATAAAACACATACTTTACCACTAGCC
>CABFOV010003094.1:45640-71395 GCA_902141375.1 Timema poppense
GGGGGGGGGGGGGGGGGGGAATATATTTTCTGGACTGGAAACTTTTATTTGATATAGGAATATTAAGAAGAACATTTTAATAGTGTAATTAGTACTATTTTTTTCTGTCGATTTCAGGCAAAAATCAATGCCTGCTAATAAGTAAAAATGTGTATAGTTTATATTGATTATTATCATTAAAATTGACATAATTAACTATAATAATAATCATCATCATCATCATACACTTTTTCTAGCCCGTGGCTGGGTTTGTTTAGTAAAATGCCTCCATCTCTTTCTGTCCTTCCACCATTCCTCCTCCTGCACTCTCTTCCACACTCCTCCTCTCACTTGCACACTTGATGCTCTCTGTCCCTCCCATCTCTCCCTTGGTCTCATGTAGCAAGCTTCAATGGTCGATTCATCTAAGCTAAGATGTCACTGTCGTATTAGACTGGTCTGCCGATAATGGGGAGATTGGGGTTTGAATCCTGGTTGGGTCTACTTATGGTGGTTTTTCCTAAATAGTTTCCCACTCTCCTTTCACACAAATTTACTTTACATCCATTACTGTTTCCTTCCTGTGGCTTGTGTCGATTTTATTTTATTCAAGCCATGTATTTTCCATTATCGGCTGGCTAGGCCTCTCGTAACTTGATATGCCTTTATAATATAACCTAAGACTAGGACACACACACACAACATTCAGCCCCCGACCGTTAATCCATCACTGTGAAAGTGTAAACCTTCATTTCACCAATGATAAATTTTCTGGCTGTGCTGGGAATCAAACTCGAGACTCTTGGCTCAGAAGACACACTCTTTGTTTCCTTGTATGTCGGAGAATGCTATTGCAGCTATCTCTCGGTTTGCAAATGTTCTCTGTACAAAGTTTGAATTTTAATTCGAAAATGCTAGCAAAACCATGCTGTGTTAGGTCATGACATGTAAGAACTATTGCTAAGATACCACTTCTGTTGTTGAGTTGTGGTACATGGGGAGATGGGATGATTAAGCAAGCTTCAGGCGACCAAGACAGGAGGCTGTTGTTTGTGGATGCTGGGTTTAAACCTTCGTTTGTTCTTTCATTCTTGACATTGTTGACCACTAAACCATATCAAAAATATAACATTATTAAGTAGAGATGGGTCGAATCCACTATTTCTCGAATTCAAATCTACATTTTATTTTTGAATCTAGAATCCGAATCCTAGCAAATTGTTAGAAATTTTGATGATTTACAAATAGACCTACATTACACAATATAGGCATAAACTGTGAATTCAAATAAATCAAAATTTGAGTGTCTTTTTAGTTATTTTTAAAAGTGTTGTTAGAATGATTTAAGTTTCCAAAAAATACATGTGAAATAAACAAATTAGGCCTAGTTAGTTATCTTTTGATCAACTTTAATCATCATTGAAGGATTATAATTTATATTAATAATAAAGCAAAAATAAAAATACAATCAGATTTTTTTAATAAAGACTAAAACAACATGCTTACCAATTATTGGAAATAGTGATCTCATTAATGTCTAAGAACGTTTTATTATTGCTTTCTTATATATTTATTATCTATCTTCGCATAAAAAACCAGAAATATATTCGATTCTTGCGATATATCAATTTCTGAAAATACATTCTATTTAAAACACGAACATATTTTCGACTCTTGCAATATGTTCATTCCCATTTTATTAGGCAGGACTGTGTTTGAATATTTTTACAATTACTTTAATAACATATTTAAAAAAAATAATAAACTCTTAGTTAAAATCAATTTTAAAACAAATTATGAGTTAGCAAGTCGTTATTTGATTCTTAAAACTCGATAGTGTTTATTAAGTAATCAGATTACCTGACTCAATTTTAAACAAACAATCAATAAACAATACTTAGGGCCGGTAGGCATAAATAAACATTTTTATCAGTGTTTGACTTTTGACAGTATTTATTTTTCATGAAATCCAACAAAATATCTAGCTTAGTGATTGTATGAAATAAATTGGGGTTCTTTGCATAGTTGTGGATAATTAAAACCAATTGGGTAGTAAGAATTAACAGTATCTTTATTTAATCATCACTCTGCCAAGTAAACATAATATACGTCATGGCGGCTGACTTGGTATCGTGTGTAATTTGTTCTCATTTCTCTTTAAAAAAAAGACATAATTTGTTTTATTTATTTTGAGTTTATTTGTAATTCTAGTTTTGATTTTCAGTTTTTGAAGAGTTTTAATGTCTTCACTAAAGTATTTACAAGATTGTTCATGAGGTGAAAGTCTTAGAAGTGAGCATGCGCGGAAACAGTCAATACCAAGGCTGTATCCGAATAGTCTACTTCATGCGCCGGCGATCCTTGACGTTCACTTGATAGTTGCATTAGCATTCATGTGATCAAGTGTAGATCCGTCTGAATAGTCATGAAGTGGGCTAATGCACCCCTCACACGTCCTTGAGTCCAAGGGTGACAGTAAGTTACCCTTGACACACCATCAATGCGGTGTTTGATCGGCAATTGTTTAATTTTTCGTCTGCTAGAGAGAGAGCTTGTAGAGTAATGTGATCTTTGAATACATACAGTAGCACTATTACTTATTTGGTGCTGACTGACAGCTCACAGCTGACGGCTTTGAAAAGTTACCAGACCAAATTATGTATTCCTATGCCAAACTATATGATCTGCAAAAACATGTGTTTAGCAGCTGTCACTTCAGACAGTCAAAATTTAGGTATGTACCTAAATGTTGACTGTCAGAAGTCAGCTGTGAGCTGTCAGTCAGCACCAAAGAAGCCATAGACCATTGTACATTAAATATACTGGTTGCTTTGTAGTGTTGTATTGTGTTATGATGTGTTGTGTTGGATAATTTGGCTAATTTGTCATGTGCAGTGAAAATAAGTCACCACAAATCTCTAAGTGGCCTACGCTAATTCGGCTGATAGATGGTGTTTAAAATAGTTTTTAAGTTAATTGATAGGAAGCAGCACTGCGGACTCAAGGAGGTGAAAAGGATATTTTACCGTTCAAATAGTCTCTTGCAGTCTTCGATCTAAAGTGCGTGTTAAGTGTAAAGTCATCAAGTCAAGTGTACTTGACTATTCGGATACATCTCAAGTTTTTCATAGAGGTGGGAGGGTACGGTATCAAGCACGTTAGATTTTCCACACCCAACATGTATAATGATTCTATTCATGTTTATCTCTTTTGTTCAACAAAATAAAGATTACGAATTAAGTTGTGCTTTTCAGGTAGGCCTAACTAAGTAATTTTTGAATTCAAAATATGCTTTTTTATGAGGTGAAAGATTTGACCATCGAATCCAGTAAAACACTGAATCCTCTAATCTCGAATACTTGTCAGGATTCAGTGGATTTGAAGATTCGAGTGGCCCATCTCTAGTTTTAAGTGACGTTGTGACATCTAAAAAGCAGAGAAAATCTTTACATTTAAGTATAAAAAGAACAAAAAAATAAAGATATTTGTCTTTTCATTCACTTAACTTCTTTGACAGTTCAAACAATTTTCGTAAATAAGATAAAAATCAACACTACTGCTGAGTTTGTTGTTTGTGCTACAAAATAATATAATTTTCTAAGTATTGATGTCAAATTTTCTATGAATCTTAATGAGCTGATACACTATTAAGATATCCACAGCAAAGATAATTCAACATAACGTGTTGTGTTTGATCGAATACCTCAAGAAGATACACAAATCATGAGTAGAATTTTAATTTTAATCTAAGTTTTTTTTTAATGATTTCAAGAATCATACCTAGCTTTTCCCATACAAATTAATGTTGATTGGGTTCTTGATTTAAGCAACAAGTGGTTTTTCCTTCACTTATCTCCTACTCTCCCTCCGCACAAATACTGGTACACTTATTATAAATTATACCTAGCTCATCTCTACCTCATAGCCTTGACAAGCAGTACGAGTGCTCAACTATTAATATGTTGCTAGTGATTCTTAAATAATCAAGTAAATGAGTGACATATGATTTGTGACACAGAGGCCATAGAAATAGCCAGCTGCAGCTGACGCACAATTCCTTAGTTTACTGTATAGCGTAAACGCCTGCTTATGTTGCATGTAACATATATTACACTAAATTATAGATAATATTGCATGATAATTTATGACTTGATAGCATAACAGGTGACCTAGCGGTCTAGGGGTAAGGTGTCAGACTTTTGTGCTGGCGGCCGGGGTTCGATCCTCGGTCCCGGCACAGATTTATCTGATTTACCAAACCCTTCCTTCACCTCTGACAAGACGTGTATTAATCACAACTTGTGAATGTGGGGAATGCCAGGCCTCCACCGTGGTTCGGATTCCACGTTAAACTGTAGGTCCTCCATTTCATCTCACAATCACCCTACCATTACACATTAGCGTAAGTGTGTATAACCCGAACAGGTAGTAAGACGCGGTGCTAATAATAATAATAATAATAATAATGATAGCATAACTTTATTTGCAATTTAATGTGTTGAAAATGTAAACTCTAATTTTAATTAAATTTAGAATGTGTTAACATTTCAAGAGAAAGAGGTCTAGACTCCAGGACTCTTCTTTTCAGCTATTGTCCTGGGCAAAGACCATAATTATAATAATTTTTAGATAGTATTACAATTTATGACTAAGCAATTGTTTATCTTAGTCTTTATTTTAATATTTTAAAAAGATTCATTTTAGTTTTTTTTAGCAAAATATAGTTTTAAGTAAACTTTTTTAGTGGAGGGCTTTTAATACCTTACCTGAAAGCGATTAAAATTAATTCCATGTATTATTTATTGTGACTTAAAATAAGAACGGTTTCATTAAATAATGATGAGTGTTGTCACAATTACAGAATAAGCGCCGCGCACAGCTGCTAACTGTGTCCTACAGTCAAGACATTGATGGTAAGACAGTCTCATCATCTCGTTCAGGAACTCTAAGTTCTTATGAGCCTCCTAAGATTAAAGAAGAGGCACTGGAACTAATTAAAAAGAGTAACGCCACTCCTTCAACACTGTTCTGGTGAGTACGACCAACTAAGTCAAAGACATGCTATTTGTTTTGACAACTACAATTTCCATCGCATCTTTGAAAACATTCTTGGCTAAACTAAACATTTCAAAAAAATGTGGAGGAGAGGTGGTGAGGAGAAAGGATTGGTTGGAGGGGTTTATAGTCCAAACAGACCTGGCCAGTGGTTGGAAACTGTTCATTATGATGATAAAAATAGTTTTTTAATGTGTTTTGCCATGCCAAACTGTTTTGCTTTACTATATTTAAAAATGTTATTTTGTTTGAATATATATTTATATATTTTTGTAAATTCACAGTCATTTATTGTATATATGATTCTAACCATGACGAGTGTCAATTTATCTAGCAGTTCTATTCTTTACCGTGTCATGTTCTTTTTTTTTTGTCTTGTCAGTATGTCACTCACTAATATTAATACACGAACAGAGAAGCTCATGAAATGGTGTAAAAGAGAACTACTAGCAGCTATTGGGACCATTCACTAGATAGTCGGGTTGCCACCCGTCATGTATTTTATAGGATCATTCCAAATTGCACTTAGCTTAGTTGAACCAAATATTTGAGGTTAGGGATGCAAGAAAACAAAAACCAATGAAGTTATTTTAAAAACAATCACAATTAAATATTTAATCTAGAGTTGAGTTTAATCCATTTTTTTCACAAATTAGAATCTCCAATTTACAATTAAATCTCGAATCTGAATCTGCAAAAAAGTATGAATAAAATTAAATAAACTATTAACAAATCTCTAATTTACCTTTGAATCCCAAATATGAATGGGAATCTTAGGGAAAAAATATAAACATAATAGGAAATATAAATATAATTAGGGCTGGGCTGATAAGTCCTTTAGCAGATATTGCCAATGCCTACATTTTGTTGCTGACATTGTCGGTAACCGATGCCGATAAGTTTTTTTTATGCAATATTACAAAAGTGTACAGTAAAAATACTCAAAAGCAAGAATTATCTGATTTTACCACTTATACTTTTCATGATAGTAGTAGGTTTGTCAAATAAAAGTTTTAATTAAAGTTTTGTTAACGTTAAAGTTGGTTGGATATAGTTTATTGTTAGATCTATTGCACTGTTATAATAAACAAGAATGTACATAATTACAAATAAATTAATATACACACATGATTACTATAGGCAGTTCTGTGCAGCTAACACCTAGAGAACGCAATATTACAATAATGATATGCTATCTTGGACATATTCGTGGTTTTGCTCTATGAATAAATTACGGTTATGTAAATAAAAATAGTGTAGTTAATTCAGCCAACAGAAAAAATAGGGGAGATATAAAATAAATAACTCAAATCCAAAACAAAAGTTTTTTAAATAGAAGGCCAAATGCTGTGCGCATCCTCGGGCCTCTGCTCGTACCGAGATGAAGGTAATATTTTATGTTAGGTTGGTACACAACTTGTATTCAATTAGAACTACATTACTTATAGCCATATTATGATGTAGTTTTAATTTTTTTATAAATTCATAGCAAATAAAATCATACTGGCCCACCATATATAGTTTATTGATAGTGTTTAACTTTGTTGCTTGAAGAAATCTTTATCTCTAATGTTAAATATATTTATGAAGTATTTCATAGTTTAAATAAGTTTTAAGGTAAATCAAATGTAATTGTTTATTTTGTTGGTTTTGGTGTTTATTATAAAATAAGATAGCTAACGCAGAATTAAAGAATTTGTGTTTACAGGCAAGAGACTGTATTTAAATATTTCTGTTTTAACTATGAATTATATTTTCATGACTTGAGAGTTTAAAATATATCTATATATTTTGAATTATCGCCTTAATAAAATAAATAGATTAATCTTGGCCGATTGTGCCAATATCAGCCAATAAATCGGATCATTTATCGGCATCGGCCCAATGACTTGAGAGTTTAAAATATATCTATATATTTTGAATTATCGCCTTAATAAAATAAATAGATTAACCTTGGCCGATTGTGCCAATATCAGCCAATAAATCGGATCGTTTATCGGCATCGGCCCGGTCCTAAATATGATATACTGTAATAATAGAAAATTGAAATAGTAACAAATGTTAATATTCTTTCTGATAATACATTCATTATAACATTCATACATTCAGTCAAGTGTTAAATCACTGATCTGGGGTCTGGTTGTTAAGTTCATCCTTTAATTATAGATAGTTTTGAACCACCGATAAGTAATATTAGAGCTCCAAGGCAAATTTTATATGAAAAATTGGAAAAAAGAAAACATTTTTAAGGATTTGAATCTTGTATCCAAAATCTCGTCAAATCCTCTAATCTCGAATAAACTTCTCTCTATTTAGATGAAAATAAATTTGAAAAATATTTTGTTTCCCAAAAGAGAAAAAGTTTTATATAGTATTACCATTATGATCAGTACATTATCCTTTGTTTGTAGGGTAATCATTTTCGTCATAGTATTGTCCTAAAGTGTCAAAAATGAGCCATAGATAAATGTGTGATTGAGAACAAAAAAACTGTTAGTAGCTCATTTTGTTTTGCCACTCAAACTTGCATGACTATCCTCAACAGCTCGTCACTAGTTTTATTTCGTAGAAAGGTAAGACTAATATTGGTCACCTTTTGATTAATTATGCTTCATATTTCTTTTTAGAATTTATATAATAAGGGCTTATTTTTAATAATCATTTTTATTTCAACTTGTTTTTGTTTTTTTTCCAGGAATCCTCCAGTAAAATTCCTCGGAATATCTGTTGGAAAGTTTGTGAAAGAAAGCTCGCTTCAAACCAAAAAGATTGACAGTTTCTTCAAGATTGGTTTGAATAAAGGGAATTTAAGTAGTAAAAATAATGCTGGACAACTTGAACACCTTGAACATTCCAAACCCACTCATAGCAGAGAAATTGTTTATGATAAAAATAATATGGAAGAACATTTTATAGATGCGAAAGAAGAGATGTCAAAATGTTTAGGTGGCCTAGAAGTGTTTAGTAAATCAAGTGAAAGTGCTATAGTTTTTAATGAAAACCAAAGTTTACATTGTAATTTAGTTAAAGATGATCAAATATTTAGTTTAGCTATAGCTGATCATGCTAATATCAATTCAGTTTCAAGGAAAACCAAAAACTGTAACTACGAAGATGTATCCTCATCAAAAGCTTCATCTACCACCAAACATTTGAATAAAATAAAAGAAAAAATATGTTATAGCTTCGATCAAAATGAAAATGATGATGAATCCAAGGACACACAACACTCAACTTTAATACCAGCTTCATCTTCTAAGGATGATATCCATGACACACATTTGACTAAAAAGCTGAAAGTTACCAATGAGGACCCTCAACCATCAACTTCATTTAGCCTTGATGATAACAACGAAGGGGCATTTATAAGCTTGGATGAAATATTTCCAAGACTGAGCCAAGCTGACAGAAGCATTCTTGAGCTTCTACCTTCAACTATTCAGAAAGAGTATCTAGCAATGACGACAAAGAAAAATGCATGTAAGACTACTTCACAAAAAAGTTTGGAGACCAAATCTTTGGACGATTTAAATCCTACCTCGAGTCAACCACTTAAAGAAGTTACTGTCGAAGCTGATATCCATGCTAATAATGAGAGCATTGTGTCAAACAGTCGACTCTTTTCATTTCTAAACAAAGAAGATACACCAAATTATTCCAAACACTTGGAAAGGAGTAGAACTTCTGAAGAGGTGAATCCTTTTCAAAACAAAAATAAGAATTTTAATAAACATGTTGATATTCGTAAATGTAGGGAGGATTCAATTGATTCTATAACATTTGAGCCAAGAGTAAATTTAGTTAAAGATGAATCGTTTAGTAAAATTAAACTCGATACTAAAAGTAATAACAATTCAGATGTTGAGAATGAAATCCCGGAAATAAATTCTAACACCGAGTCTGTGAATAGTAGTATAAACATTGTTTCTGAAGAAAGCAACGAAAGCCCGTTGGAAGTTGATGAAAACTATCAATTGGTGAAAGAAATGTGTGCTCAATGTAACAAGTTGATACCATTAATAGATTTCTCTGAGCATTTGGACTTTCATTCAGCACAAGACTTACATAGGCAGCTGAACAGTGCTTCTGGAATAAATGGGGGGCATCCAAAACCCACAAGTAATCGAGGGACTTCTATCAAAGATGTTGTAAATAAGAAATGTAAGACTACTTCACAAAAAAGTTTGGAGACCAAATCTTTGGACGATTTAAATCCTACCTCGAGTCAACCACTTAAAGAAGTTACTGTCGAAGCTGATATCCATGCTAATAATGAGAGCATTGTGTCAAACAGTCGACTCTTTTCATTTCTAAACAAAGAAGATACACCAAATTATTCCAAACACTTGGAAAGGAGTAGAACTTCTGAAGAGGTGAATCCTTTTCAAAACAAAAATAAGAATTTTAATAAACATGTTGATATTCGTAAATGTAGGGAGGATTCAATTGATTCTATAACATTTGAGCCAAGAGTAAATTTAGTTAAAGATGAATCGTTTAGTAAAATTAAACTCGATACTAAAAGTAATAACAATTCAGATGTTGAGAATGAAATCCCGGAAATAAATTCTAACACCGAGTCTGTGAATAGTAGTATAAACATTGTTTCTGAAGAAAGCAACGAAAGCCCGTTGGAAGTTGATGAAAACTATCAATTGGTGAAAGAAATGTGTGCTCAATGTAACAAGTTGATACCATTAATAGATTTCTCTGAGCATTTGGACTTTCATTCAGCACAAGACTTACATAGGCAGCTGAACAGTGCTTCTGGAATAAATGGGGGGCATCCAAAACCCACAAGTAATCGAGGGACTTCTATCAAAGATGTTGTAAATAAGAAAAAACGAGGAAGAGTCTCCAGAAAGCAAAACACTCTGAATGCAGACAAGAAGATTCGCAGTATTACATCTTTCTTTGTCCCAAAATAAATCATGTTTTCACATTTATTTAGCCTTGCACACTTCTCTTTTTTACCTAGCTATAAGCTTATTTTGGTCATTACATACAAATTTATTTTATAATTCATCAAAACCTTCTAACTAAATTCACAAGAGCTGCCGGTTTTGCTCGTTAAAACTAAATTTTATTTATACTAAGTGTAAGCGAATTTTTATGAACATTGTCTTAAGTTTTGTCAGGATTATTTTTAGATTGAAGTAGACTTATAAATGACTTTTCACCTGTGACCAAGTCATTATACACTTAGAAAAGTAAATCTTTAAAAATTATATAGGCATAGCCTAGAAATATGCAAATATTTGAATATTGGTGCCTATCCAATATACTTGGGTTCAGTAATTTTGAGCTTAATATATATGGCCATTTTTGTACCAGAGTGTGAATTAATAATGACTCGGTTTCATTTGACTCTGTTTGGATGTAGTTTGAAAAATGTGCATTTTCTGTGAATAACCCAACAAAAAGGGTATTGTGCATATATCTGGACATTAGAATGTTTTTTAGGTCAGAAAGTAAGTAAACTGATTTTTTAGTGTAGTGGAGAAATATATGAAGATAAATAAGGTATGGTATGTTTTTGAAGGACTGGTATAACGCAAATATCTCAGTGTAAGAAGACCATCACGTACACCTTAGTGCTGAATTTTACCATACACTCCTTGTTTACCTTGAATGGTAGCAACCATACCTTGCTTTGTTCCACTGTGGTGTAGTCTATAAGATGAGGACAAGTTAAGACTGCTATCTTTCATGGTAAACCAAGTGTTGCATGCTCTTCATAAACTTCATGCCCATTGCCTCCACTTTCCTGGCATCCCTCTTATCCACTACCCACGTTTTGGCTGCAAATGTTGCATTTCAATAGCTCTTCTTTTTTCCCACACAAATCCCTCACACATCTGTTATCTGGTTCACCCCCCCAATCTACCCTCCCTCTCATCTCGCAAACAGGAGCTTCACAATATTAAGCAAGCCTGTAACACTCAACAAATATCATGAAATAAGATGAGTCATAATTTTTAAAAAAATTATATATATTTAAAATATTTTATCATTCATTAATGAAAAAAAATATTATTATGGGCCCACTAGAATATTTATTTTAATCTTTAGAAAAAAAGGTCAGGCTAAAATATTTGATATTTAAGCTAAATTCAAATTCAATCCCCTAGATATGGTTTTGAATAGGATATATGTATTGATTTTTTGAGGTCTTAACGCATTCTCAATATTTGTTGCGATGCATTTTATACTATTTATTATAATTTTGATTAACTTTATTTGATTTAGTTTGGTTGTGATAGTGTATTAAGTCAAGAATTTAAATCTAGGAAATTAAAGGTTTTTATTACTTATGTTTAACATATTGGCATTTTTTTAAACTTTATTTTAAGACAAAAGTTTTATGAGATATTTATTGACATGGCATAATACATGTCTAATTCAATTTAAAAAAGAGGAAGGAGTTATTGATTAAATCTTTCCATTAATTTAGCTTTAATCCATTAAATAAATAACAATATACGGTAATAATATTACACAGTCCAATACTTGGTATTAATTGGTATTAATATATATATGTATAAATTAAATATTAATATAGATATAAGTATAAATTAAATATTAATATAGATATAAGTATAAATTAAATATCTATTTTAATTGTGCTTCCTCCTTAATCTCTTTTAGTTCTGACAAAGGGAAAATGGCCCAAGTGGCTATTTTAAATAAAACTGCTGAAGAAGGTGACTAATGTACCTTAAAAATTACATAATTATGTGTTTTAATTGTGAACTTTGAGGCATAGTTTTCTGCTAAGTGTGTAAGTCTTGCCCTTCTATCAACCTTTCAGTGTTTTAGTTCTGACATACAGTCATAATCATTTTCGTCAGTTTATTGCTAGTAAACTTTCTCCCTCAAGCTCTAAACCTTAATAAATGAGGAAAAAAAGGTTAATTTTTGTTCAGTTTAGACTTCTCTCTCTTTTGTTTTCTCTCTTCATGGGCTATTTTTTTTAGAAGTATTTGTAAGAATTCAAGATTTCCTCTTTGGTCTTCCTCTACTGTGCCTTTGGATGAGATATTATAATTTCTTGTGTCTCAAATTTTTTATGTTGAAAGCACATTTTCTTGATTGGATGTCGATAAACATGACTTAGGAATAGAAAAAGCAACAGCAACTCATCGGAAGGTTTCCAATTCAGGGTCTTGAGGCATGCTCTTTTTCTGATATTGGTTGGTCTGTCACATTTCATGCCATAACTTATTAATTAGATAATATGTTCTCATTAAAGGGAATAAACCTTCATTTTTTAAAAGTTTTTGTTGTGTTAATTAGTGTAAAAGCTATTTGATGAGTGGTTTCCACTAAAGAAGCAATTTCGTAAATTGTCACTAGCTTTCCTGCGCTACCTGGGGATATTCATTATGCAGTTGTTTAGTGTCATGTTGTAATAGGTTTTAAAAGGGACCAAATACGCTTCGATCAAGGGATTGTGTTTTATGTGAGCTATCCGAATGAAATGTCACTAAGAGGACGTCTGATTATATTTTTTTTTTCGAGCTCAATAACTGAGATTGACACATGGCTTTTATGGTTATCATGGAGGAGCAGTACTGGTATGTCATCTGAAGGTCTTACATGTTTTGTTAAATGATTAATTAATTTAAGGAACATAGTTTTGTTTAACCGTATCGAGATATTTGCCACTCTGATAGTCTCATGCGGTGCTCCAGCAAGCATGAATGGTTTGAAATTGATGAATTGAATGGTTGCGGTTGACTTTCATAGTTGCCCCTAAGATCTCGAAGCTATTGTTCCCCTGCAAGTTTGTGTTCACTCCATGTGAGATCGAATTTTCTATCATTATTACTTGTGAATTCATATGCCAAAATGTTTACTTCTTTTAGTGTTAGTCCATAGTGCATGTTTGTCGCATCCTTAGAGTAGTTTACTAATAAAGTCTCTTTCTTCTTCAGTAAATACTTTTTTGAATTTCTGGTAAACATTAAAATCTTTTCTTTTTTTTTAATATTGTTTTTGTAGGTGATAAATTAGGATAAACTTTTTAACTTCAAAATGTCCAGAAGGTTGTTCAATAGACATTTAGTTTTTAATGATGCATTTTACTGCTACATATTCTTTTGAAAGCTTCGTTTGTTTCACTTCAGCCTTACTGCTCAGCATTTTGTATCTAAAAATGAATTAAAAAGAAATATTTATTATCAATAAAGTGAATTAAAAGAGTAATATTTAATAGATGTGTGTTGTACTTTTAACTGGTACAAGCTTTGTTACTGGCCAGAGGTACAACACTGGGACTTAAGTGACTAACCATTTCCTCTCTATTGTTAGGTTAGTTTAATAAACTCTAGGCCTTCCACACTTCTTCTCTATGATATCTCCAACAGTTCTCTTTGTTCAGAATTATATTAGAAACATTTCATAAGATTAAATAAGATTCTTTTTAATACTTGCTTTTTCTTGATGATATTAGATAAATATTATTACCTGGAAAACTCATGTAAGCTAGATAGAACCTCTAGTGACTCCTGCACATAATACAAGTTTTATTTTCACAAATTAACAGTAGATGTCTCTGAATAAAATAAAGTTCAAAGATACAACACTTTCTCTAGACATGGAGGGTGGTACACAAGAATGTTAGTGAATGCTTAGTGGACCGATAGTGTGGTCCCGAGCACACCATCGGTCCACCTTTTAACATATGACGCAAGCAAACCCACTCTAGTGTCCACTTGGCATTCACTTAGTGAAGTTTTTGCATATGGCCAGAATGTTATTCATTAATAAATAGCGGTAATTTAGTAGTAATGGAAAGATAGAAATACAAGGCTTACACATTAACAGAAAAACTTAAATTTCACCTAATTACAGACACATTATTTTTCTTGAACTGCCGTTTTTCTTTAGTTTGCAGGCCTTAACCTCTCCAATCCAACCGTTTGTCAACATTTTCCACTGTTTAAATTGTATTGCCACAAACTTTTTTCTATTTGTACAAAGACTTTTGTCAAATTTTGGTTTTCTCAAAATTATCTATTCCTAAACTTAAGGATAAATCATAGGCGTAGAGTGTATTTGGTATTCACGGCTCATTTAGAAATTCAGCTTCTTATTAGGTTTTTATTGTTTTGTGCAGACAAAGAGTTTTGTTTAAATCTTACTAAAACTTAACAAAAAATACTCAAAGTTACTTAAACAAGATTTTTAATGGTCGGTGAAGATTTAGCAATAATGTCACACATTTATGTTGTTTTGCCCTTTGTTTATCCTGATGTTTGTTTACTTTACATTTTCCCACTACTGTATGGCCTATAAGATAGTGTAAACGATGTGCACATGGAATGATTGTATATTTTTAATATATTTACATATAAATTCTGTGATAAAAAAGCAAATAGAGTACAGGATATTAGTAATTTACTATAAATGTGAATCTAAGTGCTAATAGGTTCACTCTCATTAAATACATAATATGTACATTATGAAATAATACAGCACAAAATTATTTTGGTAATAAATGAAATTGCCACAAATCCAAGTTAAGTTTAATTCTATACAGTATAAATGACTTACTTGATAATGGTGTGATTAAATAATATTCAGTGAAAATTATATGATCTTATTTTTTAAGGTTTTGTCATACTTTTTAAGTTTTCCACAATTTGCTTGTATTCATTTTGTCTGTGACAAGAGATTTTAATTTTTATAGCATATAAGTGCATAAATATAAAATATATTATATACATGTTATAACTTATTACTGATCTGTACATAATTCTGTAGAGGTAGACCTCTTTTTTATTGCAAAGAACCAATAAAATTATGTGATGCGTTCAACGTTGTAAAATATCCCTAATTTTGTTAAGATAACGTGTTATTTCACCGTGTTAAAAATTTTTGTTTAAAAAACTTGATTAATTAAAAGAGTAGACTTTTAAGTTCATATTTAGGTGGGCGCCTCGTTAAGCGAGAAATGGCTGCGCAAACATACGGTTCTTTCTCAATATTTAGTTTTACAAAGCATTATTTCAAAATGTGGTTTACACCATAATAAAGTCGAAATATTCCAACAGGGTGCATTTTTCTTAACAATCCTATATTTTGAGCTTTATTATTAGAAAATTGTGTGTAAAAAAAGTAAAATAGCTCATTTTCAACTACTTTTTAAGCATATTTGTAGAGCTATGAAAGCAAACTTGATCAAAAAGGCCTCGAGATTTGACCTTATTCTAACAAATAAGTAATTTTTTAGTAGGCTCACAACAGACAATTCTAAGATATTTTGAAACAAGGGGCGAGCTTTCCTCTTTACCTTGAGATAAGTTTTCTAGTTTTCTTTCCCTTCTTTCTTATTGACATTACCAAGGATGTTTTAGGTGAGGGCCAAAGCGAGATAAGCTTAGACATAATAGAGAAGTATTTCCAGAAAATGACAAAGACCTTTATATTAAGGTATTGAATGTAACTAGAATAATAAAATCATCAGCGGAGGGTACTGACAAAATCCCTATCACATTCTTTATAACAATAACTAACCGTGTCCTTGACCCCGATAACTGATATTTTTTAATCACTCACTACGAATTGGACTATTTCCTACTGCTTGGAAAACTGCTTTTGTTAGGCCTATTGCAAAAATTGCTTCCTCTAGTATAATAAAGAATCCGACACCTTAGCTCAGTGGGTAATAAGTCTGCCTACTGAGTTAAGGGTCCCGGTATGGACGAAAAATGTATCATTGGTGAAATGTGGGTTTACTCTTTCACATTGATAAATTACATGGCTGGGGACTGTCCTAGTCTTAAGTTGGATTGTAAGGCATATTAAGCTATGACCGGCCTAGCAGGCTAGTAGTGGAAAATATATGACTTGAATAAATAAATGATCCAGACCATCGACTGAAAACCATACTTGATACAAATTAAAGTTCAGTAAAGAGCCAATAAGAATCCTTCCAAATACATCCGTAGCTTTAGAATACAGGGTGTATTGTCAAATAAATGAATACCTAGCGGCCAATAATTTACTGGACAAATATTAGTCTGGATTTCGACCACACCATTACACAGCTACAGCACTAATTAGTGTTTCAGGCAACGTAAGACTGGCAATGGACGACAGATAATTATTATTACTAACACTCTTAGATTTCAGTCAAGCTTTCAATACAGTGAATCATGAAAATTCTAATTGCTCAATTACCGTCATATTTTAATAATCTACCCGACATATCTGTAAATTGCCACAGCTCAAACTTGTCTAGTCGACATCAATGTGCTGCAATCGGTAAATCCCTTTCTTGTTGACGTAGTGTAGGTGTGGGAGTACTTCAGGGGTTGGTTCTTGGACTGCTGTTGTTTTCCATGTTCATCGTAGCAGGCCCAACTCAGCTCATGGCTTGTTTGTGTGTGTGCATGTGAGGTATGGGAGTAAAATGGAAAAGAAAAACAAAGATATGTCAAATGCCTGCAGTGCATTCGTATTTGAATGATTACTTGAAATTTCCCACAGTGGCGATGGGGGACAAAGTGACAAAGTTTCTTGTTAATAACTAAATTATCTTCATTAATGTCTAATCAGAAATCATCCACATGCAATACTGTATGTATAAATTTACGATTTCTAGCCGACTGCATTAAGAGCTGAATGACATGTGATGCACGCTCTTAATGACCTACCAGCTTGTCTGCTGGTCACTAAATATCATCTTTAAGTAGACGATTTTCAAACATATTTGTATTCCCCTGCACATTTATCAATTAATTTCTTTGCCTTACTACACTCAGATTTTGGGCAACTTATAATGTTTTGTTTATTAATCCTTGTAAATCTCATTTTATTATTATAAGCTCAAATAAACTTAATAACTCTAATCTTTTCTAATATTTCTAATGTTATACTGAATAACAACATAATTCCTTCGGTGCTTGTGGTCAAAAATCTGGACCTACATGTTAATGATACTTTTACATAATCTAACCAAATAACTCATATTTGTAAAAAAGGTTTTCATGTCTTAGCATTTATTAAAGCAACATAAGAACTTTCTTCCAGTTGCTTTTAAAAAAATCACTTGTTCAAAATCTAATACTTTTTCACTTTGACTACTCTTTACAATAACTTGACTGTTGAACTCACGAGTAATTTCTAAAAACTTCAAAACACGTGCGTAAGATTTATCTTCGACTTGATGATCTCCGGCATATATATATCCTTGCAACGACAAAGACAATATTGTTAATGTGATAACCTGAATACCTCTCTTCGCGTATTGCCCCTCTTCATGCTCTTCATAATCTCGGTACCTACTCACATGACGCCCACACCCTTTCCATCCCTCTTCACAAATCTAACTTCTATTCTCTCTCTCTGTCTCTCTTACTGCTGCTGGAGCTCGTTCCTGGAATGCTCTTGATCCAAATATTAAAACTACTGACCGGTATAAAATCCTTTCAGCATGATCTTACTCAGGGTCTACGAGTGGAATCTCGATCGTCGATGTGAGGGAATATGTAGCGATACAGTAAAAATGTGTGTATGTGTGTGTGAAGTAAAATTAGTATTACTATAATTATTTTTATTTATAAAAATTCGTTTAATCTATATCGCTACTAAACTTTATCAGCGTTATTTTCTTGTTTAAATCATTTGCTATCTCCATCATATTTGGATATGTTTTGCATAGTATAATTACACACGAATGTGTGTGTGGTACTTTTTTGTGCCTTAATGGATTTTTTTTTCTCTCCTTTATTTAGTTCTACGTTCCTCATTTATTTTATTTTAATGTGATCATAAATGTACAATTATGTATGTGTGCAATATTTTTTGTTTATTATTTGCCCAAATAAAGACAATTTTATGATTATTACATTAAGGTGTGGGGCCTGACAGCAATTGATACTCTCTCACTGACCGAGGCAGCCGCCTTAATGACAATTCTTTTTTTTTTCTATACTTTTTTTTGTTGCCCATGTCCAAGACATGAATTGATATTGCAACATAAATCACCCGTGTAATTGGTTAAATATCTTGTATTTTACTTATTTTATTTTTATTTAAAAAACCTCCCAATTTCATGGACTTAAATAATCAAGGAAATTGACACTTATCATTATTCAATGAGTTTTTTTGATGTCAAGACTTTTAATTTGCATTCTTTTTATATGTGAACCATGTCGAACCATACCATAAGTTGGAAATAAATATTTTTATTTGTTAACAGTTTTGAATATAGGATAAAATTTTGAGAACAATTATATGAGTCCACTAAATAAACAATTTTTTTTACAGAATTTTAATGCAATAGCTTACAAAACCATATCACAAGTCGCTTTGGGAAATTACCATGGCAACATAAGGTATGGTTTCAGTTCCTATGCAGAGGTATTTCAAGTGAAAATATATGAGTTTTACACACAAAATGTAGTTAAAGAGTTCTCCTAACAGATTGCGCTGAAATCTAAAAATCTGTATTTTACACTTAAAACTAATTTTTCCACTATCTTGTAAAATTATCCTTGCGATTTATGGTATGTTTCACATTAAACGGTCATATATTATGTTGTAACTACAATGCAACTTTACTGGACATGTGGTATTTAAATAGGAAAATATAGATTCTAAATGACTGGCTCCACAAAATGAAACCTGCTTCGGTGGTTGATTGGCTTGCATAACTTCCCACAGTAGACAGCTGCCATTGGCAAAGAAATCGTGGTTCGAGTCCCAGTAGTGTGTACTAAGGGTGGCTTTCAACTCTCCTTGGATGGGTAGTAAGGCACACTTTAAAGACCCACAGACAGTTTTTTTAAACACAGTATGTCTCACTGCCCATTTGGGATATCCATATTTTGGCACTAATGGGGATAAGGATAAATAATGCAGCATTTAGACGAAACCGATCAATGTAAAATAGGGTAAAACACCTTGTCTCACTCCTAGATTTGAAACTTTGCCTCCATTGTTGTGGGTCCTACATATGTACATTCGTCACAAAAATCCATCGAAACTCTTTCCTTTGTGCTAAAAAATGTGGTCCTTTAGGGGACTTTGTAGCAAGATATTTCCTTGTATATTTATTTACATGAAATGTGATATTGTTGCATGTGTAATAAACCAGATTTTGCTTTGGTCAGCTTTACTAACAATTTTGGAGCATACAATTAAGTTATTGTATTATTACATTAGACTAGAGGAAATAGATACAAAATAAATTATGAAATAATATTTTAAGTTTTATTTGTTTATTGATGATACAAAGACAATACATTAATAATTTTGTATAATTTTTCTATTTATAAACTTTCATATTTAATCTCAAATGTTGTGATTCATTTTGCACTGTTTTAATGTATTTAAAGTAAAATTCATCACACAATCTTTGTTTGATTTACTTTTGATGTTTCCTTTCAAATCCGAGCAAAAATCTAACCTAAATAAATAGCTTTAGCTTTGTGTTAATTCTGTAATTGGGAATCTGAGCTAAACATAATCACTAAGACTTAATTTTAATTTGATTCTCTATAATGTATGTACACAACAAAATTGAACTAACACGAGCTTTCTAGTTCTAACATAGTGAAACATATTTTTATCCAAGTAGTTTGGTTCTGTTACAGAGGTTTGCAAATTGTTAAAATCTGCATTTGCCTGCGGCTTTGCTCACGTTAAACAATACATCCACAAATTCAAATGCTAGAAAAGAGTGAAAGTTAATAGAGAGCAGTGTTTTATATGCTTATGAAGATTCACAAATAAATATGCGCTCAGCCCCCTCCCCCCTCCCTCCACACCCCCTGCTAATATCACTTGACATTTTCTCTTCCTGCAATACCAGTCACAATGAATGCCCACTGCTTACACTTAGTTTTTTGACACTACTTTGCTTGCTGATGATATGTTGTCATGGTTAGGCTGCAAATTTTGCGTACCTGCGTGGTTTTTACCTTTGATAAGATTAATATGCCGGGCTTTACAAAAAAGGATTTTATGTTTTATTTAACAAGCCCACCCAGTTTTATCGTTATTAGTATATTTCACATGTTAGTAAATATTTTGGGCGAATATATCTCTAAATGTATCCATACAATATTTTTTTTACTATTTAAAATAACATTTCTCAGGAAAAAATTAAATCATGCAGGCCATAATCCCTCCCTTTAAGCACTGTCATATGTCACACTCTCCCCCGCCCCCTCCTCCTAGAGAAGACAATTTTAAAAGTCCTCACCCAGAGTTTTTTTGTTTTTTTTTTAATTCTAGATTTCCCAGAAGCTATTTGAAAGGGTCTTCACCATGCAAACTTTTTACATTTGGTTGTTTCTAGATGTTATTTAGATTACTCCTCACCTGAGTTTTTTCTTGAAAATGATATGCCTTTAAAATCTATTTGAAGTGGTCTTCGCTCGGCAATATTTTGAAAATTGGATCTGCTTAGAAGTTTTTTGAAATGGCCCTCTTCTGGATTTTTTTTAAGTAGATGCCTCTAGCAGATGTTTGAAGTAATCTTCTAATGGCCAATTTAAAAAAATTAAAGGTTCTCAAAAACTATTAGTAGTACTTGTCGCAAGAAAATTCTTCAAAATTACAATTATCTAACACTTATCTGGAGTGGCCCTTGCCTAGATTTATTTATTTATTTATTTAGATGACCCTAGAAGTTATTTAGATTGCTCCTCGACTGATTTTTTTCTTACAGTTACATGATTCTAGAAGTTATTTGGAGTGGTCTTCTCCAGTTAATTTTTGAAAATTTAATGCAGCCTACCTGGGGTCTCCTGTGGACACACCTGTGGAGGGAAAAAATGGAAGTTTTAAAATGTCTTGGTAATTGTAAAAGTGTGACTAAACTAACCAAGAAGTTTGTATTTGGACAAGCCACAGACCTCAACATTGATTGAATCTCTGAATAATAGTCGAACATTGAAAGAGTAATCGTTTTCCAAGCTTGATGGGGCACCTTTTTTTGTGGCAAACTCAAGAAAGGAGGAAAGGAATCCCAATAAGCAGCCCCCTGATCAGATTATCCGGAATTTAGGACTACCAGAGTTTTAATCTATTTGGTTGAAGTCATTCACGGTGTATTTATGTTTGGTCTATGATGTTTATGTTAGTTAGATTAGTTCACCAATACAAAATAAATGAATTGAAAAACTCTTTTTCTATGAATAAAATATAAATAAAAAAAAGCTAAACACCGAATTCCTTTGAAAATTATTAAAAACCTATGTTTATTTTATTTTAATATCTAGTAAAGAGCCAAGCGTTTTATTTAATTTCTCCCAAAAAATCTTATTGATAAAGTATTTTCTAGTTATTTTGTTCCTCAAACCTTAGTACAATTTTTATCCATACAGTATTAATATTGAACCCACTCTAGTAAAAGGTACTTAATATATTTTAATATATATATGTAAGAGCATAATTGTTTTAAGGCTTATTCCGGCAGGAGGTTAGCCCACACTTGTACATTTCCTTGGAAGTCAAGAGTATTGCTCATATAGCTTGCATCCTGTGACGAGCAAGCACGGTGCGACCGATGGACCTTCCTGGCTGGTGGAAATCGAGATCGGCAAGTTTTGTGTGTGAGAATAACACACGGTTGTTGAATGTTTGAAGCGATGCTGAGTACATGTGTGACGGTATCTAGCACGACTGATGAAATGACGATATAAAATGTGATCTGGTGGTTCACCCTGCCGGAGGGTTGATCGCGGGTCTACAGAAAGGTTGTGAGACCGTTATCGTGCCTGCTCCCTCGTCACGGGAGGACTCATGTAGTAGTTTAGCATCTGACTAGATTTATAAATATATTTTATTGGACTAACTCACAAGTCTCATTCCTCACGAACCATCCATCCCAACCTCTACCGCTCGGGGTTCATCCGAAACATGTAAGTCTCTACGGTCCCCCGGTAGTGCTGTAGTAAGGTTGGCTACCGGGCAGACAGATAAAACCAGTGACCTTACACCGTATTGGTTGAAGTAAGATAGGGACATTACATATGGACAACTATTTGTATTAAAATTCAATATTTTATGATCCCTAAAAATAATAAAACATTATATACAGTAGTTATGTTGACAATTTAAACCTAATAACATACAAATGTATATGCTACTGTAAATGTGCTGAATGAACAACCCTTAAATTATTTATATTAAAAAAAAATATAGATCTTCTTATTTATTATGTAAGAAAATTCCAATATATACACACACACACACACGTGTGTTTATTCAATTCCAATATAGTTATTTTGAACTAAATATTTAAGGTCATTTTAGAAAAATGTAAAATTTTCAAAATTTGTCATTAGTAATGAGCTTTAAATTAATTTATTTTAGAAAAATCAACATACATTATTATCTATAGTATAAAATAGAATATACCAATTGAAAAAATCAGTAAGATCATTTTAAAAAACAATTAAATTTTGAAAATTAATTTCTCAGCAAACTAAGCCCTACCTTTAAATGATTACTTTTTTAAGAAAAACAATCAAATTTAATTATTCATCACGCAAAAAAAAACCTACTCTGATTCTCATTTTAAACCAAATCGTGTGCCATTTATAAAAGATTGCAGTGCTATTGGTCGTTTCAAACAATTCCAATATCCTTTTTAAACACAATCATTGGATACTATTTTTTGAAATATTTCAAGTTTTTAAAAATTATTAATCTGTAAACCATCCCTAATTTGGGGGCTAAAGACAAAATAAAAAATTGAATAATATCCATTGAACTATTTCAGCTCTATACCTTAGGGGGACAGACAGACCAAATTGTAAAATATACTTTTTTGGGTTTGGAATCACATAAAACATAGATTCAGCATACTCTCGAAGCAGAAAATGTTCATAATCATTTGATCACAATACTGTTTTTATTTATAATAAATTCAAAAACCACTGTGTTTTACTACAATTCATGATTATGGAATACTAAGCTATAATTCTTCTGGAAATTTTCCCACATTTGTGTGGAATAGAAGTGGGAAACCATTTAGAAAAAACACCCTCAATCACCCAACCGATATTAGAACCCCAGAACCAGAAATCAGACTAAATAAGCTTGACACGTGTCCGCAAATGCTTATTTACATGAATGGGGTCACATCTTTATTTAAAAAAATATAATTCAAAGCCATTCTAGTGCACCCAAATAGGACTATAATTTGGATGAACATTGGAGGGGGAAAAAATTGATATCCCTTCTAATAAAATAACAAAGATGAAAAAAGAACATCGTCTGAAAACATTGATGTTATAGAACCAAAAACATGAATAATATTTTTCAAACCAATTGAAATTGTAACTGAAGTGTATTTGTAATAAATGTATATAAATTCAAAAAATTGCACTAAAAACCAATAATAAAAAATTACTATTGATAAAACACACACACAAACATAACGCTATCTATGTTCATTGTAAGCCTATATCCCTGCTGGACTTCACTATAAGCATGTCCCGTTTCCCGTGTCAGGTTGATCCCACCAGTCGATCTCGCTGTAACTGAGCCAACTCTCCAGGTAAAAGGCTACACTAGTTAATGTAGTAATAAAACTATTGATCGAATTTACTATTTTTATGAATAGTTTTTCTTATCCCGGCATCTACTACCCGTACGGGCTATGCCTCTATGTAGACCTACTAAATTACCCTAATGTGGGGACCGGAGAGTGGAAAATAATTTAGGATAAACCACTCCCATTACACCAGACCGGAATCAAGGCCCGACCTCCCCGCCTTGGCAGTCTAATATATTGTGAGAGTGACACCTTAAACCATGCTGCCAATGAAGCGGGTATTGATAACTAAAAGTATTTTCATATATCATCACTTCTTTTAAAAAGTGCTCAATATTTAAAACCTTAAAATATAAGATTAAATTAAAGTAAAATTTTGTTAAATGTGTTAGGTATCTATAAAAAATAATAAAATGCAACATTTAAACTATTAGCATCCAGTGTGGTCTGAACATTGGAAGTTGGAACTCAACTACTATCAAACTATTTCTGTCTTTTATTCCTTTTCTTTGGAGATAATAATGACTGATAAATACCTGGCTGGCTACCTCCTCACCTAACTTAGACAAAGGGGGAGATTTAAGGAATGATTGACACTCAAGGACCCCCACCTCTGGCCGCAATAGTGTAGTTGCTAAGCATAACACTGTTTCACTTTTTGATAATAACATGAAATTTGGCATAGAAGTATAGTTTTGTGTGATGAATAAAATGGGCTATAGTGCCAATCTAAAAAAGTTAATTTACATCCGCCATCTCGAAAATGGCGTCCTAAAATAATATTTTGTTATTATTTCTTAAACCGTTCACTATATCAAAATTAAAGAGGCGAACATTGTCTACAAAACATGTTCTAATAGTTTTTCTTTGTAATCCTAACCATTTTAGTAGTGAAACGTTTGTATGGTAACCAGTTATGGAGATTCCGCTTCAGACTATTTTTATGCCACACCTATGTTACATTAGGTTTGGAGTTGCTAGGTTTGTCATGGGCATAGGGAAAAAAACATTGTAGGGGGGGGGGGCGAGTGTTTAAAACCGTAAGCTTATGACATGATGTTAATACTACCTATTAAACCCTAGGAATTAAGAACATTGTTATTTCATACAATAGTGGTGGAACTTTATTTGTGTGAGAGGGAAAGGGGGGCAAGAACCAAAAGAGTTATTTTTGGACTTTCTACCCTTCTTTCCCCCAGTTAATGATAGAAAATTGTATGATCCTATAAGTTTTTTGAAGTGGTCCTCATTTAGAGAAATTTTGAAAATCAGACTCTTAACAGCTATTTAGAATAGTGCCTCCCCCGAAACATTTTAAAATGTGGATACTTCTTGAGGATTTTTGAAGTAGTCCAACTTTGGCAAATTTTTGAAAATTAGACTTCCCGACAAGTTATTTTAAAAAGTGATCAGCAATTATTTTTTAAAATATAAATCAGATTCACTAGAATATGTATTTGAAGGGGTGTTCATCCTGATTTATTTTTTTTAAATTTAGACTGCCCTAGAAGTGATTTAAAATGTACTTCAATTGATTCCTTTTTTGAAATTCAGATACCACTTGAAGCTACTTGAGGTGGTCTTCTACCAACATTTTTTTTAAATTGGATGCCCTTAGAAGTTATTTGGAATGGTTCTCGCCAGTCCCCCTCCCCCCTATCCTGCTCATGCTACGTTAGGTTTAGAGTTGTTGGTTTTGGGGATTATTTTCATACCATCCTATTGTCCCCCCCGTTACATAAAGGGACGTCAAAAAACAATCCCACCCGGATGCAAAATTTACCTCAGGCTGCCCCTGAATTTTCACCCACCGATATAAAAGGTCCGATGTTTGCTGATCGATGACATGTATGCCTCATGTGTCGCTACAGAGCATCGATTGTGTAAAATCATCGACCAACAAACCTTACATAAGCTATCGAAACGAGTGTTCTTATTCACTTTCCGTATGGTCGGGAGGATATCGAATATAAAACATCGATGTGCCGACCGAAACGGTAACATCAATGAGAACAACGATATTATAGAACAAAATAATAAAATATGGTATTTTGTTTTTTAAATCAATTAAACTGTAAGTGAAGATCATATTTAAGCTGGGGATCGGAGGGGAAAGAATGGCTGAGCTGACCCCTGTAGTATCTACAAAAACACTTGGATTTCGATACAAAATATCGATGTCTGAAAATTATTAACCTAAA
>CABFOV010003095.1:0-11175 GCA_902141375.1 Timema poppense
AAATCTATTATTTTATTATATTATATTATAAGTTTATTAAATATATTATTATAATTATATATATTTATATTTTTTATTACAAACTAGAACGTGTTTTACGCTTGGGATAGAAAATAGCTTAGAAACATAATATATTTAATAAAACGCATTCTTGTGTTGTTTTTTTTATAGAACCGCGTCTTACTAACCTTTTGGGTTATACGCCTACTAATAATTACTCTAATTGATGTAATTATTAGGAAGGATGTATTAAGAGGAAGTGTACCTGCCTTTGTATTGAGGTTGAGTGGAGAACAACCTTGGAAAAATACCTCAAAATACCCGACAAACATTCGAACCTCGATTTCCCCGTCATCGGTATTCTAGCCTACTGCAAGAGTTTCACGTTAGACAGCCGAATCAGGTCTAGGTCTTGTTGTGGAGTACTTTATTCCATTCTTTATAAGAAGAAATAAAAATGTATATAAATAAGAATATGTTTACTATTGATAATATAAAAAAATTAAACAAAACATGTTTTTCAATTTATGTAATTAAAGTTTCTCCTTACTCTTGTTAATAATTCAAAATGCAACAGTCAAAACGACGATGTACTTTAGAGTTTAATTGTGTATCTAAATTACTTGGTTATTTCCTTTGCGATATATTAATCTAAGCAATCCAGTAATTATAGTAAAACTTAGGAATATATTTATTTAAATCTTCAAAAGGAAAGAAGCCAGTGATAAAACAACAGAATCCACAGCTCTAATTTTATTTTGTATCAGACTGTACTGTGTGCTGAAGATTGAGCCTCTGGATGTAAACCGTGGAATGGCCACGTTTATAAGCCGTGCGTACATATGACAGAACACACCGAAGCTGTCGCTAAACACACACACGATCCGAGACTCTCATATGAAGACATCCCCCCACCTTCATATTCTTCGTCTCGTCAACCCGTCTCCTGCTGTCTTGTCGTTTATACATCCCACAAGACTCGGAACAGACAAGAAAATGGTATCCCCAATGTTGACTCGTGAGACCAACAGTTAAGCCACAAAGAAAAATCAGTGACTCAGATATCTCCTGTTCAACCATTTTCTTGTACTCTTTTTACCTTTCACATTTTTAAGGTGGGAGGAAGGGGAATGCGGCAAAAATAAATACGATATTGTTCCAGTAGATACATTTAATTTGATTTTCTCTCAACATTTCCTGGATGTTTGTTCTGGGTATCGCAGTATTTGACCAGAAACTTTTCAAATTAAGTATAAAGTTCTGGTCAATCTACGCATGCTCAAAACAAATATTAAAGAACTGTTTATATTATTACGTTTAGAAAAATAAATTAAATGTGTTTGTTTAAACAACTTTTTTTTTTCCCCAAGAAAATACTTTCATAGAAATTGCAAAAGTACCGGTATGAACTTTGAATACTTGTTCCCTTCCATGCCATCGTAAGACTGAGTCAGAGAGTCACCAAGGGTAAATTTTCTAAATTTAAATATTATATTTAAAAAAAGAGAGAGAAACCTTGGTGTTACATCCAAAAATATACTGAGGTTGATAATCTTAAATGATCAAAAAACTAACTTTTTTTTAACTCTCTAAATAGATACGTTTATTTATTTATGTTGCACACTTTCATTTTTTTTTATATCAGTTGTCAATATCCATGACGTGATGAATAATTCCAAGAAACTATAGTATGCAGAAACACAGTGCCTTTAAAATAAATATTACTCGTGTAAAGTTAATGCTTTGAAAGAGGATATTGTAGATTGTTTAACCACTACATCTTCCTACCGTTTCAGGCTAGATGCATATATGATAATTACTATATTGGGGTAGGGATGAGGACTTAAGAATTTGTAGTAAATTTATCCATACTTGTGTTGAGGAAAAAAGGGGGAAAAAAACACTCTCAAAATAAAATCCCTCTGGGATTGAATCTCTTATCTCCTCATCATCGGCAACTATCTTAGGTTAAGATAGTTCAAGCTTAAACTTGGGACATTAGAACCAAATGTTGTTGGCCATATCTCCGTATCGCATCAAATTGGCTCATTTAAATATAAAAAAAATTAAATTGGTAAGAAAATTAACTCTGAAATTTTCCGATGAGGT
The DNA here is from genome assembly GCA_902141375.1 of Timema poppense. Classification (NCBI taxonomy): domain Eukaryota; kingdom Metazoa; phylum Arthropoda; class Insecta; order Phasmatodea; family Timematidae; genus Timema; species Timema poppense. Next base: position 2,110 of record CABFOV010003095.1, read on the forward strand.
TTCCAGTCTTATGTACTAGAAATTTACTAATTAAATAGGACTAATCTGTTTATAAATAGTAAATATATTTTTCAGCCAACTAGAAATAATTTAGTTTCCTTTAGCCTCAGATAATATCATGACTTTGAGAGGTATTCATTAGTCGTTTGTGGAATAATTTTTGACTCAAATAAAAGGGTTTATGGTGGTGTTAATATACATATATTTAGTGTTACATTTTCTGTTGAAAATTGTATAAAATTGAACGTTTATACTGAAATTAAAAATGTATTATTTTTTAACAAAATAATATAAAAATAAAGTGTATGGGCTTACTTTAGTTTCTTATTAGTCTGTGTGTCTGCAAGATCAGTTAAGTTCGAAGTGTAGGGAGCTCGATCAAAGTAAAGTATCTTTGGAGTTTTTATACCAAAACTTTTATTTTGACAAAATTAATTAATATTGCTACAATAGAAAAATGAGTTTAATTTTCTTCATATGGTGATATCAATAGTTCTTGAATTTCTGTCATGGGCATTGAGACATTAGATGAGAAACTTTTTAAAGGAAAAGAAAAGGCTGTCATTAAATTCCAGGACATCTTTGAGGAATATTCAAGAGCAGTTGAGTTCACCATATGATAAAAATCAAGCTCCATGTTTAAACTAGAGTAATATTTTAGTAGTAAAAAAAAAAGTTTGCTGTAAAAACTGAGAAAACCATTTTCTCCCGTCCTCTGCGCTTTCACCTTAAATGCTTTAAGTCTGGCCTTGGCTCAATTAAGAGTGATGTCTTAGTAGTCGAGGATATTCACACGTCCATCACAGACTCTCCCTTAAACTATAAGTGAAATATGACTCTAAACATGAGACTATCCCTGAATAGCTCAGTGGTAGAGCACTGGCTACGCCAAAGGTCCCGGCTTTGAATCTCGTAAACAGTTGAAATTTTTCAAACCATTCGAATCCACTAAGGGGATTTAGATTTATTGGATAATTTTCTTTGGTTTGGTTGTAGATATTATTGAACATACTTAAATACCTGTTAACAGGAATACTTTTTGCTGTAATTCGAGTGCACCCGTACGTTCAATACCCAAGTTATTATATACTTAATAAAAAGAGCAGGCTATTTAAGGGTAATTGAGAGAAAAAAACAGTTGCATTGGAGTGGAGAGAAAAACACAATGTTAATTTATATGTGGAAAACCCATTTACAGTGCACCCAACAAAGATTCAAACCTTGATCTAACCATTACCATTAATTCAATCCCTTGCGAGATTGACGCGCTGAGCTTTGTGACCTACCGTGGGGGTTATTATGTGAATCAAATCCAGTCTGAAATGTTTCATTGTTTCGCTTCAGACATGCTTCGCTCGGATTGAAACACAATGAACGCGTCTTCAATAGCCCTCCTCTGCATAAAACATACCTTAATTATACGTAGCAGACTACGATATAGCCAATCATGTGTGGGTGTGTGTGTGTGTGTGTTCGTCAAATGTTGGCTAAATAAAGACGAAATTGAAGTTTTCCCTCGATCATACTTCAACTAACTCCAAGACAAAGACGAATTCAAAAATTAATTCATATTGGGGTTTGAGATATGTTTATAAAACCTACAGTCTTAGTAAAAGAACCAGAATATAAACTACCGCATAACCATTGATATAAAATAGATGTTAGTCATATATTGATCATATTTGTATCTGACTTTCTTCACAAAACTTTGGTCAACTCGATGACAATGTAAAAATTTCCCACACTCTTTTTTTTTATTGCTTAATAGAATACATTAGACATTTTCACTTGGATTTTGTAATCGTAAATAAAATATATGACAAATAAAAAACATGAGCATTTAGTATAACGTTGTTTGACAAAATAATTATTTAGGGTTAGTGTATATTTATTAAATTCTCCATCATCTTGTAATGACACACAATATTTAGTAATATGAAGGGGATTGTAAACAAAACAACATTTTTAACTTAGTAAAAATGCAAAAAGAGTTAAACGAGAGATTAACAATAATTACAAAGAATTGGGGAATGCCAGGCCTCTACCATGGTTCGGATTCCACGTTAAACTGTAGGTACTCCATTTCATCTCACAATCACCCTACCAAGTAAGACGCGGTGCTAATAATAATAATAATAATAATAATAATAATAATAATAATAATAATAATAATACAAATAATTCAACCAAATTTCCTCTTTTGTTTCAGTATAGTCCCTTTTATGACTTCGGCTTTGCCAAATCGCAAAGCTCCCAGCCTTTCTACCATTCATCACATAGTTTGTATTGTAACCAATAATTAATTGGTATTTTCAACTCGAATAATATTGTAGAAGCTTTTCTGTATCTTTTTCACTTACTATAGTAACCAAGGTCACAGACAATGTACACACCAGACTCGCAGCCTCCAGGTTAAAATGGCCGCGTTCACTGGGAGAGATTGAATCCTTCAACATGGGTATCACTAGGTCCCATCAAGAGGCAAAAAAGAAAAACTCATTTTAAACATGTTTTCCCTAGAGAGAAGACACTAATATCCATCTTGAGTCAATCGGCCGGATTGCAAAAAGCTTATCATTCCTGTCACCTTTCACCTACAACCGCCTTTGTCATATTAATAAGAAAGAAGGGAAAGAAGATTACAAAATTTCATATTTCAAGGTAAAGGGGAAAGCTCACTGCTAGTTCTGAGATATCAAAAGTCTAAAAAAATTATGTTGTGAGCCTATCATACAATTTCTGTAGTTGTGTTAAATCATCAAGCCTTGTCTTATAGCTTCACAAATATGCTTAAAATTAGTTCAAATTAAATTAATGTCACATCATTTTCTGGTAAAAAAAACTCAAACTAATAGGTTGTTGAGAAAAAAAGAGCCCCATTGGAATCTTTCGACTTTATTTTGGCGTGAACCATTTAGTTAAATATTTCGTTAGAGCTTAACGTCTGCGCAGCAATTTTTCGCTTACCGAGGAGTCCCCCTTAAATCTCTTTTATTTATCGTATCCTTGTGTTAAAGAAGGCCTACTGCCTTTCAGTAACATTCACTGTAAGGTTATTTCAAAATATAAATCGTACCAAATTCAAGAGGAATGTACCAATTGTATTTTCAAAAAACTATACATATAGCTAGGGAGATTAGCTCATTTACTAAGAAGTTACCCGCCTCGTAGGCGTAGTTGGCTAACGCGCTTTTAGTGTTGAGCTCGACGCTGAGGACGGGGAGATCGAGGTTCGAATCTCGGTCGGGTGAACAGGGGGTGGTTTTCCCTAAATGGTTTTCCACTCTCCCTCCACGCAAATGCGGGTTCACTTCCTCTAATTCAAACTCCAAAATTCCTTATCCTTTAGAGTAACTAGTACTTAAAGCGTATAACCCGAACGGGCAGTAAGATGCGGTGCTAAATATTATTATTACTAAGAAGTTTCATAGAACAAGTCGCTACTATGAGAGCAAAGTCAGCGTGTATAATAGACTGATAAATAAATATTCACTTTAATATTTCTTATACTTATAGAAAAGCTAATAAGACAGACATAGGAAGATTTTATTTTTTTAAATCAATCGAAAAGAGGAGATGGAAAGTCGCATTTCAGAGATGTAGGTTGTGGAATCCTCCTGTTGGCATTGGGCGTCAGTTTGTATGGCAGACACCGTTCACTGCATTCCGGCCAAACCTGAAACTTAAATCCATGAATATTAATCAAATTATTCCTCTTGTTTTTCCCTCTAGTAAATATTAACAAAGCGAGGGCATACAGCAATTATTACGTTCAAACAAACACACACACGCGCGAACTATAAATAGTACAATGGGTGTCAGCTGGTATTCGGCCAATGAGATCAATACCCTAGGGAGCATCTCGACCATGAAATTAACTATTCATGAGATAATAATGTTGACATTGTTTTTTTGACCCTACCTCGAGTGTCAAATATTCTACCAGTGTTCAAGAAAATTTGCAACGATTCAATCCATATTTCGTTCAATGTCAAATTTATTTTCACCCACTTTGGTGAACGCATGGTCTAAGGCGTCACTCTCGCAATAGATTGGACCATTGATAACAGAAAGGTCTCTGTTCGATCACGGTTGGGTTTATTGAGGCAGATTTCCATTAAATGGTTTCCCTTTCTTTCTCTATTCAAATGCGGGTACACTTCTTCTAAATTCAACCTTACTTATTGGTGACCCATTAACGTAATCAGTACATTAGTGAAGAATCAGAACCGGTAGTAGGACAAGTGCTAAAAATAGATATATATCATGTCCGTGCTTCTCATCTTACTACCCGTCCGGTTTATCCGCATTTTCACACTCATAGGGTGTAGACGAGGAGATTAGAATTCCTAAACATACCCTCATTTACATGGTGAAGGAATAGAAAAATCAATAAGGAAAAATAGTTATGTGCACCCTGCTAAGATTTGAACCCTGACCTCTTCTTTTTTTATCACAACGTCATACTACCCTGTCAGGCTTTAAAAATATAGGATAATCACTCTAATTGGGTGGGAATGAGTAAAGAAGCATTTCAGCTTTCACATCTCACCCTTACTTCTCACTAGTTTTTAATATTATTATTATTATTATTATTATTATTATTATTATTATTATTATTATTATTAGCACCGCGTCTTACTACCCGTTCGGATTATACGCACCTACGCTAATGTGTAATAGTAAGGTGATTGTGGAATCCGAACCACGGTGGAGGCCTGGCATTCCCCACATTCACAAGATGTCTTGTCAGAGGTGAAGGAAGGGTTTGGTAATCAGATAAATCTGGGCCGGGACCAAGGATTGAACCCCGGCCGCAAGCACAGAAGTCTGACACCTTACCCCTATACCGCCAGGTCACCAGTTTTTAATAAGTTTCTGCATTTATTGTCACACCTTCCTTACTAATGTCCAATAAAGCTAAATCATCTGCGTACCTTAATAGCTGCAATGTACCTTTTAATGTCAACCCATCCCTACTTTCTGTCATTACCCTAATAGCAGACTCTTGAGGCTAGATTAAAAAGCAATGGGTAAATTGAATCTCCTTGCTTCAACCCAGCGAGTATTTTGAAAGTATCTGATAAGTGATATTCAGCCCATACCTTGACAAGCGTATCAGTCAAACATACCTCAATTAGCTTTGCAAGCAGTCTGGGGATCCCAAACCTAACTTGAAATTTATATTATTTATTTATTTTAATAGAGTTTTAAGACTTTTTTAAATCCATATATAATTGATGAACCGTGTTGTTGTATTTCTACTTTTTTTCTTTTCTAATACTTTCCGAATAGTAAAAATCTGATCGGTTGTTGATCTATTTCGTCGAGATCCACACTGATCATCAATGACAATCATATACAATAGTATTAATTTCCTTCACCTCTGACAAGACATCTTGTGAATGTGTGGAATGCCAGGCCTCCACCGGGGTTCGGATCCCACTTTAAGCTGAAGGTCCTCCATTTCATCTCACAATCACCCTACCATTACTCATTAGCTTAAGTTCGTACAACCCGGACGCTGTGCTCATAAAAATAATAGTATTAATTGATTCTAAAAGCGTACAACCCGAACGGACAAGTATTATGTGGTAAAAAAAAAATCTAAAACAAAGAAAATCCGTTGATAACAAGTAAGTATGGCTAATACAACGTATTTCAAACATGAACACACAAACTAATTTGCATCTGCTGTGTATACTGACGTTTAATTTTATTGATTCTCATCGCATTATTATTGGCTAATACAAGGGCCTTCAATTCTTAAGTTCATGCACAACGCATAAGAAATTAAAGTTAAAGCCAACTTTATGTGCCGTGCACTATTCTCTATTCAATCGGTATCGATTTTAAACGCTATCTTTTAGAATAATGTGTTTCGAATTCTTTCGCACCATTTGCTATGCACTATTCGCTATTAGCTATGCGTTATGCTTGTATACAAACCCAGGCTTAATGTGACATAGAGGCAAGTCAAGATATAGTGTTTTCCATGTTAATATATCTACTTTTTATTAGGCGAGTTTTAAAGATGTGGCATCAAAACCAATCTCATAAATTCTTAAATAATATTAAAAGTGGAACTACATTGCTACAATTTTATTTTTGTAATCTCATATATTTTTTTGTCAACATATTTTTTTTTAGTCGTCTACAAATGTAATTTAATTTGTTTTATTCACACAAATGGTCAGTAGGAATATTCCTACCAGAATGTAGATTAAAAAGGTATGTGGAAAATTATGGGTATCTAGAAAAGGAACCAGTAAAAATGTAATTTTGAAATGTAACATAATGCTGCCCAGGTTCAAATAGTAGAATTAGTGTGTATACTCGTCTATCAGTACATATACAAGATGTCACCAAGGAGTAACTGCTCATTTTCTTCTTTCCTTTTGTGTTAAGTACATTGGCGTATAAGTGAACTTGGTGTGCTTAAGTGCGTCAAGTTAAGGTGGGAGTGTAGGGAACGCGTGGAAATGTAAATATTTTTACTTTTTTATAACAAAATATATATAGTTTAGTTCTTTTTCACATGACGATATCAACAGTTCTTGAATATCTGTCAAGGGTATCTTAGAATTTGACAACTTTTTCTCTTAATTTAAAAAGTTTGTCAGCTAATGCCAATATGCTCATGACAGATATTCAACAACTGTTGATATCACCATGTGAAGAAAATTAAACTGTATGTGTCTACTGGAACAATACTTGATTTAATATTGAAAAAAAAGGGTTTGCCTTAAAAGCTACAAAAACACCTATTCTTTCGCGTCCTTTACACACCCACCTTAAGGTAAAACCCGCTTTAAAAATAACTTTTAAATCACCAGGTAGCATGTAGAAAGCTTCGTTAAAACTGCTTTTAACTTTCACTAATAGATCTATACCAAGGGCGTTTTATTTTAATAAATTGCATCTTTTGAGACCAGCAACATTTTTTTTAGACGAATAAGAATATATTTGTCGCGTTTTATTCTTCCTTTAATACGTCAAAATAAAAAAGATATACGCGATCTTCTTCACTCCTCTTTCTTCAAGAATACGAATACTAGGAAGGTGACTGTGGTCTAGATGTGTGTGAGAGGTGGGGGTGGATAAAGGTTTAAGAACTGGCTGCTGGAAGTAAAAGAATGGGTGCGTTCAACCAAGCAAGAAGGTGCGGCAAACATTGACACAGGCAGGCGGGATTATGGGCACCGGTATAATGGACCCAGTCCTTCGCGCGGGACAACCTCCCCTCCTGCACCCACCCCCTTTCCTCCTCATCCAAGCTTCCACCCCCTAATACCGGGCCTTTTTTTCAGACTTACCACCCCTCTGTAGAACCTATCCTACCCCTCCTCTTTCCGTCAGTCTGCACGCCAAGAAATGATTTTAAATTCACCAATTTGCCGTAAGAATTTCCTCGTTCTAGCTTGAATAACTTTTAATACAAAACGGGTTTAAAAGACAGCTTGATTTGAGCACATTTTTGCTCAGAAGAGAAATTATTCCGAAATTAGTTATTGTCTGCCACGCAAGTGCATTTATTATTATTATTACTATAATATCTATCAATAATTTGGGGTATCTGACGTGCACATTCTAAACTGACCAACTAGGATATGAAGAGATGACATAAAAACTATCTTAACTCTAGTATATCCGCTTTACTGGCCACGTGGTCTGACGCGCTACTCTCGCAGTAGACTAAACTGTCGATAATGAGGAGCTCGAGGTTCAAATCTTGGGTGGGTGTATTGAGAATGTTTTTTTTTTAAATGGTTTTATAGTCTTCCTCCACGCAAATTCGGGTACACTTCCTCTACATATAACCTTATTAATCTCTAAAAACATTAACGTAATTAGTACAAAAGGTTGTTATAATCCGAACGTGGTACTAAGACCGGGTGCTAAAAAAAGTTATTATAAGCCCAACATTTAGTCGTCCGCTATTCAAGGGGGAAGCCCCGGTATGACTAATAATACTTTTTTTCGGTCATTTTGGGAATATAACCCGGGACTATTAGTTCATTAGACAGACACACTAGCTTGAGTTAAGATATTGGATATATTTTTAGTAAGGCCTATACTAAGGGTAAAGATATTATAGCAATTTTCCACATAGGTGGGCACATTGGCTAAGGCGTAGGCCTCGTTTGTTCTTGTTTGCCGGTGATGGAGAGGTCGGATCTTGAATTCTGCCTGGGTGTACTGAGGATGATATTCCTTGAATGGTTTTCCACTCTACATTCTCACAAATGTGAGTACACTTCCTCTAAATTCTACCTTCTTCACCGCCATCCTATTAAATATGTGTATAACCTAGATGGAAATGGTATAAAAACTGAAAGTATAGATTTGACTCAAGACGTTTGAATTCAATATCAGCCTGTTACTCTGTGCTGGGATCGTGTGTGTGGGGTGTGGAAGATGTGGATACGCACTATGTGATTTCATACTCTCCCCCCAGGTGAATAATGGTGCATAACTGAGCTGTAATTTTAATAAAGATATCTTAGACCATGATATGAGTTCTGAACCATCGGTTGGATGGGTATTATTCACTTGCCTTTCTTCTGCTGGTTCTTTATCCTTTTTCAATATGTATCTCTCTATTTAACTTAGTATATTCACGTTCTTTAATTTCTAACAATTTTGTTTCCACCCCTTTTCAATATGTCTTCCTTTATCTCACACTCTAACTTTAATATTATAGCTCCCTGTCTTCTTATTCTTCTATATTTCTCTCGTTCACTTATTTATTTTATTTCTCTAGCTTTATCCCTAACTTTTTCTTTTTCTATTTATTTATTTTTTTCATTTCTTTACCTATTTCCTTTTATATCCTACTCCCTTTATCATTATACTCTACTCTTTGATTATTCTGCCTCTCCCTCTGTCTTCCTCTATCGCTCCGTCTCTCTCTCGTACCTTGGAATCCTTTTAGAAGACACTCGACATGACTGTTAGCCCACTGTTGCACGCAGCCTCGAGTTCTTGCGTGTCGCTGCTCAGGGGGCCTCGTGTATTATGGATGCGGCTAAGAGAGGAGTGGTGTGGGGGTTGAGGGAAGGGGGG
>CABFOV010003095.1:22803-47523 GCA_902141375.1 Timema poppense
AAATGTATTTCATACTTTGTCACGATTCGTAAACGAAAGGAGCATCGCCTTTTGCGCAAGCAATGTACGTCTTCATTGGATGTTATGGCAGTCGAGAAGTCTGCAGGTCGTTGCGACAAGCTTCTACAAGCTGCTACAAGCTGCGACAAAATGTCTTGTTATGAAATAAAATGTTGCATTTGTTGTGTACACGGGATGACACGTAACGTTTCGGAACGTGGTAAACTAAACATCTTGAAATAATAACAACAAATATTTCAACTAATTTTTTTCAAATGTAACATGGTAAATCAAACATAATGAAACAGATATTTTAGTACTTTCTAAAATGTTGACGTGTAATGTCGGTGATATCAGTACTGATGAACTGTTAGCTGTAATCTCCTGAGATTGGTTGGCTAGGGAGGATTAATCATCAGTTAGTAAATACTGTGTTTACCCTGTCAATAAAAAAATAACTGAAAGAGGTTATTTGGAAAAGTACATATAATAACTGAGGAGGCACCCTGATAAATTTTCTAGCTTTAATCAAGTAATTTTAGAAAGTAAGATAGCATAAACAAAACAAGAATGGTCACCACAATTCCAAATTTTGAAGGAGACTAGCGTCACGTGGACACAATATAAGGTTTTTGCGTCTGCGTGGTGCAGTATTTTTCACGAGAAAATTGAAATAAACTGGATGAAACGTGGAAGTAGGGAAGACAGTTGCTATGTTTCAACGAGTCGCACTGTGTGTGGTAGTGTGTAACTGTTTTTGTTCCACCTTTTGTCAACCATTGTGTAACGACTTATTTGAAAGCATGTAATCAAAAAGGAATGACACACAATGACACAAAAATGTTTCATTTCATCATGTTTTGAAACGTTTTGTGTCATCCAGTGTGCGTCCGGACTTAAAGGACTTATTTTCCTTGCACATGACTGACCTCGATGGAAACGTGGGACGTGGAACACAGACTCGTGGGTCAGACTCACTAGTAAAGCAAAATTAAAATCTTTGACGTGTTTAAAACCTATTGAGAATTGACCTACAATCAGTCATAAAAATACGAAACAAATTGTTTGACTTATATTTACTTTTGACAGGTTGTAATGTCTGTACAAAGCACATAGAACAATATTTCAAAGCTACATTACTTTTGAAAGGTTTATAGCTCAAACATATTCAATTAAGGGGAGTTGAACAAAATGGAGCTGTTCTCGCGTTTTGTGGCTTATCATGTTATCCGCTTTAGTATGTGCATTACACGAGCAATCAATTTTAATAAAATGAGACACAATGCCGTTTATTTTAATATACAGACTGCATTCACGAGTTAATAGCATTAAACAAGTACAATATATGATAGTGCAGTTATTTACGCTGGCAGCATTATAATACTATTTTACATTGGTGCATAAACATGTTTTTCTCTCTTAAATAATATATACACTACAGAGGAGTGGATGTCTCATAAGTATCTGGTGCCGGAAAAAATCTGTTTTTACTATATAATAAATGTATGTATTTTTTTATAACTAATATGTTTATAATTAGATTTTATTATAATCCATTTTCACCCATTTTAATTACAAAAAATAAATTATATAAAGTAAGTAACTTCTTCTTTATGGCCTACCACTAGCTTAGAGGGCACTCGTTCAGTTACAAAGGAGGTGTAACAGATCTAGATTCTGTTTATAATAAGTTTTTACCTGGATGATAGTTCAAAAGTAATATGTGTAGGTTTTGAGGTGCCAACACTTGTTAAAGATCACGGTTTTGTTATAAGTTTTTTAATTACATGTTATATTTTACATTTAAAATAACGAAAACTTAAGTTTTCTCAAACTATTTCATTACTTTTAATAATTTCTTTTTACCTAATCCGAAACAATATTTTAAACATAATTATAAATATTTATTCTTTGTTTTGGAATATTATCTATGATGTGTAATATAATGCATACATCAATACCTTTTAATACAAGCATTGTATTTTTTTGGAAAAGAGAAAATACTTGGCTACTTTATACATGATAAATTCTTTTATTATCATTTTATTGTACATTAAAATATTAAACTCAATAAAACATTTTTATCCACTGCATGGGTTCATTATTTTAAAGAACTTGTTTCCTTCATGTTCAATCACATGGTTTAAATTCGTCGGTCGCCATTTAGAAGCTATATTCATTAGTTATTTTGTGAAAGTACTGTGAATAATATTTTTTAAGCGAAATAAAACGATAAATAAGTTTGTTCCCGACCTCAATTAAATATATAAATAATATTGGCCTAAATTATTGTGGTTAGCTATCACATTCATACATTATCAGATGTTTTCGTTACAGTTATCCAAACTGACAGCTGACAGGTATTGGAGTTGGGATGCATTAGGAACTATTTCTAGTAAATTTTTGATTTGTCATCAAAGTAAACCAAGGTCGTGAATTTACTATAGGTATGTATTTATTCTTTGCGAGATATAATTTATAAAATAAATTCAGCTCTATAAGGCATCATAAAATCGTTTGGATATATTTTGTTTCTTGCTTGTTTCAACGTCTCACTCACTATCTGTATGGAATAGCCGCATATCTACATTAATGGGATAGTGTCAGAATTTATAATAAGAGTACCAGAATGTAAATAGAAGTAAACGTTAAAAATAAAAATACCTAATTCGAGCTGGGATTTTAGCCCCAAGCTTCTCAGAAAACCAGACCATACAAGGCAAGATGCCTTTGATTGCGCACCATCAGTACGCCCATTGGCTCAAATAAATGGTAAATAGTATGATAAACAGATGCATAGTGCTTGTCTACTTTAAAGGTCAGCATGATAGTAGTAATTTAGAAAAGTGCTCTTTCTTACTTTCTCATCTCATGAGAAAGTATTGTAATCATTAAATTTTTGGACCTCTAGTTTATGATAAATGTTTACATTTATATGTCCCAAAGTAAAAAAAGCTGGATTTTACAATTCTGTCTGTCTGTCTGTCTGTCTGTCTGTCCTTGGCCACAGATATAAAACGGTTTTATGGAATTTGATCACACTTGATATTTAAATCTTAAATGGTTATAACTCAGGATTTTTGTTTTATATAGCTCGACTCTAGCCCTTTAGTTAAGGGTATATTACTTAAGAGCGATTTTTTAAATTCAAGTTTCTTAAATAGCTTCAACTTTTTTATTTTAAATATTCATATATAGAGAGTGTTTTACCTCCCAAATAAATCTGTATACTTGGGTTTTAGTGAAATATTTTAAGAATAGTTTCCAATGAGTGATTTTTGAAAATAAAAATTATTGAAAACAATTGAACAGTTTAATTTAATTTTACATATATAATAATATATATTAAATAAAGCTATATATCTATATGTATATTAAAATATTTTTATGAAAAGTGTTTACCGTAATTTAAAAAAAATTATGTATGTTTTTATAAGGAAAACTTATTAAATGGGTAGTTTAAACATATTTTTCTAACGGTATATTACGCACTATGAAAAAGTGTGTTCAATTTTGTCCTACCTTATTTGTATGTATTACCATGAAAAAATGTTTTGGAAAACATGTAACTTAAGTGTAGCTTTTAAAAGCCAATCTCTCAACCAATTTACCAGAATATTGTAAACAAGATTAGGCTATAACCCGAAATCACATCAAACTGCATTTTTTGTATTCATTCTACACTTGATAACAGCGAAATTAAGATTAAAAAACAGTTTTTTTCATTTTAAAATATTTTTTTAAATATTTTGTATACCTTTAAATGTGTCCAATAATCTCAGTTTCACTGTTTTCTCACAGTAACAACAGAAAACCACACCACGAGTTAACAGTTAATAGTTTGAGCTAATTACCTACCTAGGCCAGACGTAATTCGTGGAATGGCGTGGACGCTTAATTATCTCATTCTGTTTATTATGACTCATTCAATATATCCCATTCGATTATATAATAACAAAGAGCGTGATTCCATTGTGTAAATATTGAAACGCCAAGTGAAGGACTCCCGAGGGCTCTTTGATATATTCCTGCCTGCCTCCTGATTGACACGAACCCCGTATTACTACGTTCGTAGAAGGAACTTGCCGAATGTATTCAATCCCTCTCCCACCCAAGGGTGGACCGGACCACCGGGAGATATCTCAGGTGGGCCAGTTTGATTTTGGCTGCCACAGCCACTTCAAACTAAAATAAAACGAATCATCCAATTATAAATAATTATTTTTCTAAATTGTAATCAAACGTACAAATCTGATTTAAACCTAAGGATGCCCATAATAGATAATTTGTGAATATATTCGATGTCATTAAATGATGATGTTCATGAACAATATATCCTAAGCCAAACGTAAAAACCTTTGTTTATTAAATACTGAATGCTACAATCTTTTTAATCTATACAAATGGCTGATGGAGGATCGTTTTAGAAGCATAAACATACCAACAATTCAAAAGTATTTTTTCTAATTTATGTAGAAAGTATAATCTGATGTTTTAAATGAATAATGACGTAATCATTTCTGATGTAATTAAAATGACCTCGGGAATTAAATTTACTAATAATACAAATATATATAAAATTACCTTCATCATTTCATTTTAAACTAATAATAATAACAATAATAATGGCATGTCTAGGTTACATCAATTTGTAGCTGAGTTTGCGGAAAGATTAGTTAGTACTGATGTACCGTTGCCCAGGAGACGCGCAAATGAACTAATCGTACATCCTTTCCGTGGAGGTTCTTTCTATATCCCGATGAAATGAGGGGATGATTATAGTGAACATGAGGGGGTGGAGTCAGTAAGAACTTAAGCCTTACTTAAGTCTAACCAACCAAAGTCTGTGGACCGTGGGAATTATTTTCTTTCGGGAAAATAATCCCTTAGTACCAGCTGATAATCAAACCCTGGAGCTATATTAGCAGCCAGATGCCCAGACCACTACACCACGAGGTCGGTTTTAACTTAAAATGCAACATAAGCTAAGCGATATTTATGAATGTATGTTAAGGTGGACTGCTAGTGAGCGCGAGTTTAGTATATTAATTTTGAAGTTTTTATAGTATAAACATATTTTTGGCTCAATAAATAAAATATTTCTTCTATAGAAACATAGTGTAGATTTATGCCCATGCTAATCTGAACAATTCTTGAATATCTGTCATGAGTATAGTGGCATTTGATGACAAACTTTTTAAATAAAGAGAAAATGTCACAACATTCCAGAACACCTTGACAGATATTCAAGAACAGCTGTTGAGATTATGTGCAGAAAACTATACTCTATGTTTATATAAAAGAAATATTTGATTTATTTTGGCCAAAAAAATGTGTATGCTATAAAAAACTTAAAATACTGCCCTAAACTCACGCTCACTATCACCCCACCTTTAGGGATGTTCGTGATAATCTTAGTCCCGGACCACTTGGAGCCTACCAGTCCACCATCGTTTCCACCCCTCAGGTGTTTCTCATTAGTAGAGAACAATCCTTCCGCGTCAGTGTGATGCTGCCTTGGACCATGTAACCCCTCCCTACTCATATCTCACTCCCCCCTTCCCCTACATACACGCTTAGCCCCCATGAATCAGCATTACTCTGGCCACAGCAACGTGTTTCTGGTCTCGGGGTATTTGTACCAATCACGGCAACTACCTGAGAATGTGTATCAATCACGCTTGGATATTTTGGAAAAGGGGGTGAGGGGTGTAGGGGATCTGTCTACGGTCATATTGGCTCCTATTTCCACATTCAATTTAAATACTTATTTGCGTTCTTGCGTACAGTAGACAAAATCCTATTATTAGAGGAAATAATAGTTTAATTGCTACCCACATTGGTGGGCATGCGGATGAATGTCTGGTTCTGGATCATTTAGCCTGGTTTGCTGGCCGTGGGAAGGTTGGTGATCGAATCCTTTAGGGATATTTTCCCTAGATGGTTTCATACTTTCTCTCCACACGAATTAAGGTGCATTAGTTCTAAATTACACCTTACTCATCCACTCATCCCTTACAAGTATATATAGGCTTATACATATATATATATCCTTTTCTTCTTCTAAGGTCGAAGGTGGGTTTAACTCAGCCCTTAGGTTGGTTAGTGCTGCCTGCACCATCTGGTGGAAATCACATGTACTAGGTTATTTCAGGAAGTGCGCTGGCTTCCCGTCATCTTCGACACTGAATTTCCATGAACGAGCTCAAAAGGGACTACCAATATTGCCGGAAATGTATTCTCAAAACCTTGCAGGTTTCTTTTACATGCCATAATCGACATGGAATCGACAGGTTTACTTCCCTTTCAAAAGAAGGTTTGCTTCGAACTTTTTTCGCCCAAGAAAAATCCGACGACCTTGGCTAGGTTTGAACCGACGAACATCGGATCTTGAAGCGAGCACTTTACCTCAAAACCAACCAAGTTGAGTGTACATATATACAACCCAAACAGGAAGTGAGACATGGAGAAAATAAATTAATGTTATTCACTTTTTCCTGCTTTAGAAATATAAATTGCTTCTATTAAATAAATCTAAACTCATACATAATGAGGAAGGTAGATCTAACGATGAGTGAGTGGACAACTTCTTATGGAATAAAGAAACATCTTCGATGCACTCAGTTGGAACTGAACCGTTGCTTTCCGAGGGGTAGTATCTGCCGATTATTATCCTAGTCGAATAGGCCAAGGTTCAATCACACAGATAACACCCAGCTTAGGTAGTTTATAAAGTTCCAACAAGGCACCAAATAGGGCTGCGGTTTTCTATATCCTTCATTAGTAAAAAGTGTAACTGAAACTAATTAAACCATTTTACTATATTTTAAAAAATACAAAGAAATTGAGAAATATTTATTTAAAAAAATAAAAAATGTAAGCCAAACTAAATTTCGATTTTGTCAAGTAAAGAATGCAGAAATGCAGAATCTATTTGATTTATGATTAAGAGTGTGAGCTTGAATTTAATGTTAAGGTTAACCGGTCGAAAGACGGGCTCTTAAAGATGAGCTTTTCAGTAAGTAAGTGCTGATGCATTTCTTTACAATTACACCTTCTCACCTTTTATCCTTGATTTCATTAGTTCAAGTTGGGGACATTCGGTGTGAACAGCAAGACGTACAACCATAAAATTGTTGTGTGGTCTAAATCGTTGGACTCGCATTGCACTAAATTACCGTTGACGGATAGCTCTAACGGTGATTGTTTTCCACGTTATGTCAATTTTTTTAAATCTTTTTTTTTTCATTTACTCCTCAGGAAATTAATCGTAATTTCCTAAAAATCCACCTAACTAATTTGTATGTGTCTTACACTGGTATAAGATTCGTAGAATTAGAAAACTAATTATTATTATTATTATTTGTAGTAGTAGTAGTAGTAATAGTAGTAGTACCGCGTATTATTACCCGTTCGTGTTATAAGCACTTAAGCTAATGTGTAATGACAGAGTGATTGTGAGATGAAATGGAGGACCTACAGTAACGTGGGATCTGAACCATGGTGGAAGCCTGGCATTCCACACATTCACAAGTTGTGATTAATACACGTCTTGTCAGAGGTGAAAGAAAGGTTTGGTAATCAGATAAATCTGTGTTGGGATCAAGGATTGAGCCCCAGACCTCCAACACAGAGGTCTGACACTATACGCCTAGACTACCCGGTCACCAGGAAACTAATTGAAAGTCTGTGTAAACAGGAGTAACATGAATATCGAGAAAATATATCAGTATTTGCGTACATATAAAATAATCACATAAACGAAATCAATCCCAGCTGAAATTAGAATATTGACCTCCTTGACATCGCTAATTCAGTGGTTTCATCCAAAGGGACAGATTCATAAACTCGGGGTTTGTTGCAGACTAAACCCTATATAAAAAGGTTTGATAATCTTTACTTTGATTTTTCTAGTGTTGTCAATACACTGCACATTTTAATTGACAAGATGGGTAGGGCATGAGTAAGATTTAATTTAGAGGAAACGGAGCAACAATCGATTGAAGGTAATTTGAGAAAACATCTAGGAAAATCCATCCCATGTGCATCAGGCTGGAATCTAAACACTGACCTCACAGACACCAGCAAACTAGACCAGAAGAGACTCACGTTTGAACCTCGTGACCACCGATGGAGATCTATACTAGCTTTTTTTTGGGCTGTGTGCTATTTAAAATCTTTAATGTGTATACTGAAAATATTTACAAAAACAAACATATTTTCTCAGGTGTTTTTGTGGTTCATCTAAGTACTCGAAACAGTATTTATAAAAATTATGTAAATTAAAAAATTCCTACAATCAAGTAATTAAAGTGATAAAATAAATATAATAAAGCTTTAAATAGTTATAAGTTTTTTGTTCAAAACTATGTATTATACACACTAGTTTTTAATTTTTCCTAAATTAAAGCAGTTAGTCATTTATTTCTATAACAATGTTGTCCTATGTCTTGTAATGATTCTTCAGTATTCGATTAATTCATTCGCGACCATCGATACGTGGTCAATGGCCGTCTCATAGCCTCAATAATCCCCTCACATACACCCTCATGGATCTACAATTTTAAATCACATTTTACTTAAAATGTTTACACAAGGGATTGTGGCATTAAATTATTATTATTATTATTATTATTATTTAGCACCGCGTCTTACTGCCTGTCCGGGTTATACATACGCTTTAAGTAATAATTACGCTAGTGGATTAGGAATTGGGAAGGTTGAATTAGAAGAAGTAAACCCGCATTTGCGTGGAGGGAGAGTGGAAAACCATTTAGGGAAAACCTCCCCTAGTTCACCCGACCAAAATTCGAACCTCGATCTCCCCGTACTCAGCAGTCGAGCTCAACACGACTAGAGCGTTAGCCAACTATGCCACTGAGGTAGGTTGTTCCATTAAAGTAGTATACTGGAACGGTTATGTTCAAATAATATATTACAATTGCACCTGTAAAGTATTATAACTATGTGCTGAGAATGGTAGAAAACACGTCTCGATTTACACGTGGTTGTAGGCTACAGCTGTACTTACGAAACCAAAATATATTTACTTCTAAAAAGTAGCCGCAATTTAAAAATTTTGTTTTCTGAAATATAATTTTCTAATTTCTTATAAGTGAAATTGTAAATTTTAAAATTGTAGCCATATGAAACAGGTCCTAAAATTTATCTATGGCCACCTAAACCAATAGTATTCACCCTGGGGTACAGGAAGATATATTAGAAGGTGCGTGAATATAAAAAGGTGTATATATATATTATACATGTATATCTCATTGAAAACTTTTCATTCAATACATTATTTATCAACTTCAGTGGTCGCATGTTCTTAGGCGTCACTCTCGCAATAGACTAGACTGCCGATGACGGGGAACTTAGGGTTTTATCCCGGTAGTATGTACTAAGGGTAGTTTTGGTTAAATGTTTTTACACGTGTATAATTTATTCATGACCTTAGTTAACTTCGATGAAAGCAAAAAAAAAGTTACTATAAATAATCCCTAATATATTCCTACGCACCAGCTGACATCTAATTTAACCCCATATTAATAATATTATTAGTTTGAGGTTGGACACAAAGATTATTTATCGTTTTATTCGATTTAAAAAAAATTATTCACAGCACTTCCACAAAGGCTCTAACATAATAGCTTTAAAATGGCAACTGACGAATTTAAACCATGTGATTGAACGTGACGGAATCAAGTTCTTTACAATGATGGAACCACTCAGTGGATACAAATATTTTATTCAATTAAATATTTCAAAATACGAAAAAATAATCATTAAATAAATTATTATATATAAAAATAAATGATACGGAACTCTGCATGGACTTTCTCGATCTATTGTTTGAAAATTGATATATTTACTCAAAACTCGTAAACTACGTGAAACGAAATTATATACACTAGCAAACCCAAGCATAAATGGCACTATTCTTATGTAAAACTATTTTTTAGTCACGGTTTTAAATTTTATAATTTTGTTTTTAAGGAATTAATGTCTTCATTTGTATGTTTGGACTGACAAAAAAAGATCAATGTTGGGTCCAAAAGGGTCAACACTTCGTATTAAAATTTCAACTTCCGGTTAAAAGTTTCGACATTATATTAGGTGTTGCAAATCTTCATGCCATCGCATTGCTATTAAATTCCTCATTTATAAATTTTGACCAATAAAAAATTTAAATAAGGTACAAACAAACAGACGGAAAGTCAAAAACCACCCTTTTGGATTTGGTGGGTCATGAAACGTCAAGATTTTTGACTATCACAATACTTTCTCTACCAGTAAGATAGCGAGAAAGTAAAAATGACAAGTATTTTCTCTTTTCCAAGTAAATATTATTATTATTATTATTTAGCACCGCGTCTTACTACCCGTTCGGGTTATACGCTTTAAGTACTAATTACGCTAATGGATTAAGAATTGGGAAGGTTGAATTAAAGGCAGTGAACCCGCATTTGCGTGGAGGGGGAGTGGAAAACCATTTAGGAAAAACCACCCCCAGTTCACCCGACCGAGATTCGAACCTCGATCTCCTCGTCCTCAGCGGTTGAACTCAACACGACTAGCGCGTTAGCCAACTACGCCACCGAGGCGGGTTCTAAGTAAATACGACGCCTGTATTAAAAGGTATTAATGTATTCACTATATTACACATATAGATAACGTTTCAAAACGAAGATTAAGTACTTTTAATTATGTTTAAAATATGGTTTCAAGCTGGATAGAAATAAATTATTAAAAGTATTGAAATAGTACGAGAAAACTTAAGTTTAATTTATTTTAAATGTATAAAAACAATTAATTAAAAAACTTAACATCCATAACAAAACAGTGATATTTTACAAGTGTTAGCGACCCAAAACCTAAACATATAATTTTTGAACTTTTATCCAGGTAAAAACCTATTGTGAACAGACTCAACACTTCCTCTAAATTCAACCTTTAACACATTAGAGTAACTAGTACATAACCTACCCGCCTCGGTGGCGTAGTTGGCTAACGCACTTGTCGTGATGAGCTCGACCGCTGAGGACGGGGAGATCGAGGTTTGAACCTTGGTCGGGTGAACTGGGGGTGGTTTTTCCTAAATGGTTTTCCACTCTCCCTACACGTAAATGCGGGTTCACTTCCTCTGATTAAACCTTCCCAATTCCTAATCCATTAGTGCAATTAGTACTTAAAGCGTATAACCCAAACGGGTAGTAAGACGTGGTGCTAAATATTATTATTAGTACATAACCTGAATGCGTAGCAAGACGTGGTGCTAAAAACAAACAAAATAAAACCATTCTTTTGGATTTAATTTATTTTAGATGAATATTATAGAATATAAATAGCTTGAATTATGTACCAACAAATTTGGGAGTGCAAAATTGAAGAGAAATTATATCTGGGGATAAGCAAAAAAATTTAATACCAATGACCTATACTTATGATTTACTCCCTCCAACCACATAAGCCACTCGTCCCAACAGCCTTTCACCATGTGTGAGTTCGTTTACTCTTTTACCTCATGGTGTGTCCGATTTAAAACACACTCAAACAGCGTTAAAATAAGCGAATGAGGAATAGAAGGGGGCGCGTTGTAAGCGAGTTTATTCGCGCACTTGTTTACCGGACTAGGTAGCCCATCAAACCACTGTTTACCTCCAGGATTTGACCACGATGGCCGACAAAACACAAAGATATGGACTGGCGATGTGTTTAAGTGATCAGAATGTTTGGAGGTTAGCTTAATCTACTGTGTCAATGTTTACCCGGCTGAAAGTTTAGGTAACTAGCTCTACACTCCTCTTACCATCCCCTTCCATCTATAGCAGAATGAAGGGTATCGCAACGAACTGATGTTCACTCGATGCTACGGTAGGGTTCAATCGATAATGGGAAGGTGAGGTCATATTGTAACGACTAAAGCGTTGATCCTGTGGTATGTTTGTGCTTTCCACTAAAATCTCGTCGGTTTGGTTAAGCTTCTCTTTGTGGTTCGTCAAATTAGTGGCTAGAGGGGTTGGGGAGAGGATGGGGAGGTAATAAAACAATTAAATTAGTTTTTGAAAGTACCCACGATTGTTGCTTCAGTTATTATGTTCTCTCTTTTCTAGCTTAGGCCCACCCGTATTGTTTCAATTAAATTAGGATTTCAATTTATGATATGGTATTTATATTATTATTAGCACCGTGTCTTACTAACCGTTCGGGTTATACATATTGTATTTATAGAAGTTTATAATATACATATGGAATGATTTATTCTTTGGTTCCTTAAAACAATATTTAATTATTTGTTGAAATGATTAGATTGTTACGAAATGCGCACTTAATATACCAAAATAAATATTTTAATGGGCAAGAGTAGTATTTCATCTTTCTAATTGGCATTATATTTTAAGATTTTTTGACTAGTTGTTTTTTTAGAAGTTTAGATTATGTCTATGTGTCTATTATGGTACTCTTAGAAGTTACTTGAAAGTGATGCTAAACTTGCCAGTACTATGATGTTGGGAATACGTGCTCATTAGTGCTGTACTGACGATGAGATTACTTGGTTTCCAGTACTGATGATGAGAATACTTAATAACTTCTTCTTCTTTTTTGGCACATCACCCAATACCCTTTAAAGTAAAACGCATTTGAACTAATTTATATAATGGGATAATGAATGAATAGGAAGTTTGAAATTGTAAGCAATATTCCCTCATTTGCATGGAGGGAGAGTAGATTGAAGAAAAAACGCCCTCAGCTCACCTGACCAGGATTCAAAATATGATCTCTGATGAAACAAAAAATTCTCAATAAAAATAATACTGGCTTTCAAATAATCTTATGAAACAATTGCCAGATGTATATTTTTAACAAAATTGCTACAGTGATATTAAAAAAAACTAGTGTGTTCAAAAGCTAGCTTAGTAAACTAGTATCAAAAAATTTGAACTAAAAAAACTAACAGTTATTTATCAAGTATAGCTAGCAATAGCTTCCAAGATATTTAGTCCATTATTATATATTACTTAGCACCACCTCTTACCACCCATTCGGATTATACGCTTAAGTACTGATTACGCTAATGTGTTAGGAATGGGGAAGGTTTACTATTAGGAAATGAACCCGCGTTTGCGTGGAGGGAGAGTGGAAAAACATTTAGGAAAAACCACCTCAGTTCACCCGAGCGAGATTCGAACCTTGATCTCCCCGTCCTTGGCAGTCTAGTCCAACATGAAACTAGTGCGTTAACTAACTACGCCCCTGAGGTGGGTGATATCTAGCTTAGACAAATAAAATATTTTTAAAAATATAAACTTATATTTTTCAAAACTAGGCCATTATTAAACTATCCTTACATATTAAAAGATAAAATAAAAATTTTGACATAGCAATCAAGTTTCTACGAAAACCAGAATCCAAATTCATCTGTTAGTCTCAGGTACAGACAGGTAAACAAACAGACAGACAGACAAGAGAGAGAAACAGACAAACAGAATAGGTGAATACCACTATTTAAGTTATGGGACACACAAAACGTTAATATATCATCATTTTAAAGTTGAAAACTAGCACTATTAATGCGTTTGTATGAGAAAGTGAAAATAGTATTATTCATTAGTGTATTTAATTTAATATATATGTTTATGATCAGGCTAAGAAACACTATGGTTTATACTAATTTGTTATATTGTCAGGTGTAATGTTAAAAACAACATATTAATAACATAATATGTATCTATAAATCCTTATTAATACTTTTAAAATCAAATTATTGGGTACTTGTATTAATGTGAACTTACCTTACTTATCAATCTCGAGTTAAATATTTATAGCTTCGATTGCATTTTGTTCGATTCAGCTTCTATTAAATGTCTTTGTACAAGGATTTACGATAGTAAAACTTATAAATCAAACGAAAATACGTCGAGGAGTCTAGAAAATAATCTTTCATTGCGTTACACCCACTCTACTTCCTTTTACTTACGACCATAAATAATATAAAAGGGAGTGGGAATAATTTAAGGAACATACAAAAAGGTAAAACATTTGCAAGATATAAAAAATAACAATATCATTTGTTTATTCACAGTAATAACAGAGCATAATACTTTACATGGTCTAAAAAATAAAACTAAGGTATGTTGAAAATCAAAATTAAATAATAGCTTCATATATTATTTCGTGCAGTTAGTTTGAGGGTATGTTACAAAGCACGTAACCTATCTTACAATCAAATGGATCAGTCTAGTCGAGACAGTACGACCCATAATATTGATTATAGTATAAACAATTATTGCAAATAATATCCATCAGGAAATTATATAATGACAAAATAAGAGCCTTATGGTCATCTTCTAAATGTTACCTAAGTGTCTGATTCACTCCAGTGAATACAGACTTCAAAACGTTGATATAAATATTAAAAATATCTCAGATATTTTAAATGACACGAGAGTTTGACTAGCAGACTTTAGTTAAACTCCCTCGAGACTATCGAATCTCGACACAAAAATTGGAAACTTCAACAAGAACTCTACTTGTTAATAATAAAGATAATACAATACTTGAAGCAAAGCATAGCAAAATATTTGGAAAATATATTAATGTAAATTCGTCTCATAATATATTAATTTTATCTAGCAGAAAAAGTTACGTTACTTTAATCAATACTTCTAATGCAATCTACCAAAAACACATTATCCCTAAAATGCAAATAAAATTATTGGTAACCACAATTTCAAAATAATTTACATTTAACACGTTAAATACAAAATCAATTAATAATTGCGGTTATCTAAAAGTCTAAGTATCGTGACAGACCCTAGCGCCCAAGTGGCGATAAAAAAATAAATAGATTTTCATTTCAAAATATATGTTCAAGTAAAAAAATATATTTGAGAATGGAAAAATTACGACGCCTAATCTGGCAAACACTAAAAGCTAAATTTAAATTAGAGTCCAAAGTAGAAACCGCCATAGATTATGTCCATAGAATATAATGCATGAATGTTTATCCTGACATTGTCCAAGTGCAGGACAGCATTCCTCCTTGAAGCGTTGAAATCGAAAATTCATTTTAGTATACACAAACATCACTCTTTATAGGGTTTCGTTGCTAGGGACGCAAGGTGAGAGAACAGAACACTGGGTCGGTGACGTCAATTCGGCCTTCTAGAAGCTTTCGATCTTCACGTAGACCACTTGTTGTCAGAGCTTCATTTGACTTCCAAACTATATTTCTTCAATCTCCTGATGTTGTGGATGTAATTCACGTCCCTCCTATCAGAAGGCAGGTAATCAGTCTTCCTCTAGTCAAGGCAATTCCTGGGCCGGCCCACTTTAGTGTATCGTTGATCAAGTTAGTGTGGACGTCAGCTGTTGGAACATCATAGCTCGCTCTGTCCACTCCCTCAACTAGGATTCCACGTGTGTTGGCCCGTCTTGGTGGTTGTCACTCTATTCAAAAGATACAATCGGTAAGTACATGAACATTTTTATTTTGTATAGAGTTTATTTTTGTTTTATATTCTTATTTTATTTTGTTCAGAAGTGTTAATGATATAGAACGAAACTACGAGAACTACAATATAGAAGAGTACTATTGTAGGAACATAATTAGTCTTGATACTATTTGGAGTGGGTAGTTTGAATCAAATAGAGAGTTATGCATGAAGGTTAACATGGGGGCGGTTCCTTTGGTAATTCAATGTTACAATTTCATCCGTTTCAATATAAAAATAAGATCCAATATCCAATTTTTATAATAGATCAACAACTATAGCAATTATAGTACTATTAAAAATAGAATGATTTTATTTGAAATACATTCATTAAATCCAATAGTTTCTACGCAAATTTATATATTTGCTTACAGCGCGTAAACTATTGGTTTTGTAAAAATAAACTTCAAATAAAAGATATTTATTTTTAATAGTACCACAACCTTACAGCGATAAGCTAGTTTCTATCCCAAATAGTTGTTGATATGTTATCAAAATTGAATATTTATGTTTGTGTGGAGTACTCTTTAAGTTATTTTCATGGCAAAATGAGAATTACAATTTTGTAAGACACGAATTGTTATCAAAATCATTGGAGTAGATTTCAAGTAAGCCGATTCTTTTGTTCATTTTTTTGGCCCTTCATTAAACTGCTTTTTGTTTTAGGGCTAGATATTTATCTCCAAAAACCCCTCGGGGCGACCTTATGAAAACCCTAAATACAAAGCTTTAAATATATAATGTATTTTATGCAGGTCTATCAAATGTGATATTAATTGTAAGATTTCTTTATTTAATAGAGATGTTCCTCTTTTCTTAATGTTTATGTAACATTTTATATTATTTCGTGTGTGGTCTTTGATGGAGTGTTTCCGTAACACTGCATATTATCGATGCACCGTATCATTCATGCCTTAAAAAGATTATCATCCATTACCACTAGGCTCAAATTTTGATTATATAAAATAAATATAGGAAAATTGTATGTAAATGTTATCAGGACTATTCTTAGGGAGATGTTTATCTCAACTGCTTGGTCATACTTAAATGCAATAGCACTGAGTCACTCTGCCAGTAATCAATGTATTTCAATATATTCACATCGGTAATGACGATAAATCATCCCCTAGTGCTTAGTGGAACTTCAGCTAAAGCTGACTTCACATGGACACGTTTTCTCTTTGGGAAATATAGTTGGATTGGATTAATATAAGTTGTAGATTGACACATTATATTTTATCTGTGTATTGGGCTGGTTTCAATCGTTAAACATTTTCCATACCTGCTAGCTCCGTTAAAGACGTTATTATTAATCATTCCTGTCACCCTTTGACCAGCGTTGATGAAACCTTAGTAGGAGTGCCACCTTTAAGAAACTGGTTGTAAATCAGGTGAGATTAGAGTAATTTGGAAATCAAAGTGTGATTTTAAAATGTAACAGTTTCATATGTGTTAAAATGCCTTAAAGCTTATTACGACCACCTATTTTCTTCGGCTTATATTTAAACTATTACTTTCAAAAGAATGGCTAAATAAAGTGGCAGGAATAAGGAGGGTAGTTTTGAAAGAAATGTTCCCACATTAGCTTAGAGAGAGGATAGTCAAACAACACCCCATTTCATTCCGCTGGTATTCGAATCTCAACCTTGTGCAAATTCGAGTAAAACTTCAGAAACCACATGGCCCTTAAAACGGGTAACAGTCGTGATTGCAGAGTTGTAGAGAAATAGTATTTGTTTTAAATAGAAATGAAAAAATATGTGCATCTTCATAACAAACAGACAGAAACGTAATATTCTGGGGACTCGCCTGTATTACCTATGTATAATTTAATAAAACATCCAGTACAGCCATGCTTCCAAAACAGTGCAATAACTGAGAATAAATAGACGGTGGTACTCGGAAGGGCTTGAAGCTACCCATCATACCTTTGAAGACATACCGACGTGCCAAGAAACAGCCAAGGACCGACGAGCGAATCTTGTTTATTAAATTCCACGAACAATAGAATTCCTCTGCTCTCTAGCGGCGAATAGACAAGTAGAGAGTGGAAAGATGTCTTGTCTAGTTTCATAATAGTCCCAGATGAGAAGGTATATTAGGAACCTATCACATACCTTAGTATACAAATTGGGCTAACATTTGGATATTTTAATAGTAAGGGGTTCTTGAATCCTATCCTTTTGTAAGCAGTATTTTTTTTTTTTTGTGGGTTTAATTTTACATATTGAGAAAATATTGAAATTTTGAACATTTTCAACCTTAAAAAACCCCCGAAGAAAAAAAGGTTTTACAATTCTGTCTGTCTGTCTGTCTCTTCCTGGGACTACAGAGGAACGGTTTGATGGGTTTGGATCGATTTTGATATTTATATGTTATAAGATCATACCTCGTGACATTTAAAAAAAAATTAATCTAGCCCTCAAATGAAGGGTAGTTTATTAGTGATTGATTTGTGACTACTGTATTTAAAAAAAAGTGTCTTTAATGATTTTTATTAATAGATATGTGTGGAGTTTTTGACACGGCAAATTACGTTGTATACTTGTTTTTTTGAAGTTTAATTTGTTTAAGGGTAATTAATTTAAGGTGACTAGTTTTTGAAAACTTTAAATATTTTAAAAGTAGTTTAAATGTTTAGGTTCAAAATGGTTATCTGACAGTTGTTTTACCTAATAAATAAAAATTTGTGCTATTTTTTCTAAAGAAAGATCATTTGATAGTAGTTTACTGATGCTTTATTTTTGAAAGTTTTGTCACAATGTATAATATACCATGTGAGGAAGTATGTAGCCTACGATTGAGTCGTACCGTTTATTTTAAAATGTGACCTTTGCCAAGGTTGGCCAAATTTGTGAAACAATAACTGAGTTGTTTATGCATAATTATTCACCAAAATACCCTGAAGATTTTATCTGTGGCCTCTTTAGTTTAGGCTTGCACTTATAGTTCCGACGTATTGGGTAATTTGTGTGTTATAATATAATTTCTAAGTCAATTATTTTGAGACGATAGCATATGGTGTAGTGTGGTTTGTTGCTAAGGTAAGGAGAGCTTATTAAAACTGTTTCTGTGATATTTTTTCGATCACTTAGTCCCCATTTTACCAATAGAGATCAGTATAGGCCCTAGTAGTTCTTTCATTTTAGATTATTTTTTTTTATACATTGTGAATTTTTTTAATGTGGTGAAAAGGTTTCATTGGACTCGAATCTACAATCATTTTAGTTGAAATCCAAAAAAAAAACTCCCATAGATGCAACAACGCCTTATCCAAGCTGTATACTCCGTTCACACTGAAAGGTAGCAATCCTACCTTGTCATTCTTCACTATGGTCCTATCTTATAAACTGTGCCATAGTAGAACCATGAACGGTAAACTTGCTACCGTTTTTGGTTTTATGGTACCTACCTAAGACGTATTCTTTAGATGGGCGTGTAGGGAACGCAAGCAAAGGACAGTATTTTTTTCAGTTTTTATACCAAAACTTTTTTTTGTGAAAAAAATTCAAACAATTTTACAATAGAAACATATAATTTAATTGTCTTCACGTGGTGACCTCAACAGTTTATGAATATCTATCAAGGGTGTCCTGGAATTTAATCACAAATTTTTCTTTTCGTTTAAAAAGTTCCTCATCTAATTTTAATATGCTCATGACAGATATTCAACAACTGTAGATATAACCATGTGAAGCAAATTAAACTATATGCTTCTATTGTAGAAATATTTTATTTATTTTGGGCGAAAAAAAGTTTTGCTATAAAAAACTGCAAAAAATACTTACTTTTTCTCACGTTTTCTTCATATCCTTCTTTTTATTCTCTATCAAGTGGACTATTTATATCTCAACTCTTACTTTAAAACAACAAATATTTTCTAAATGGCAGAAATGTTTGCGTCAGAAACAAATGTGCTCAAACTTTAGTAAAGTACATTATTACTATTATTATTATTATTATTATTATTATTATTATTATTATTATCTGCGAATGTACATCTAGTGATATCTCATAGCATTCCTATATAAGGACTATAAGATGTATAATATTTCTTAAAATTTGAAATGGATCTACATTTTATTGAAACACTATGTACAAAAAAAAAAAAAGCTGGTAGAGTTTGTATGTGTATGTTCATCCAATTTCCTCCTCTATGTATGAAATTAGTGTACGTACATATACTCTCAAGAATTCTTGATTACTATCCACACTACTGTTTTAGCATTGCGTTCAACATTTTGGTTTCATAAGTAAAATTTGCTCAGAAATTTAATTATGTGTTTTTGCTGTAGTGAGTGTTAGAGATTGTAATAATGAGATTAAAGTTTTAACACAAAACAAAGAAACACTTGTTGCGTTATCTCGCTTAAAATAAAAGTCTTGAAAACGATGTGATTGTTTCTTTAGTACACAGTAATCTAGTAAGCTAGTTTTATTTTTTGCTCACGGCAACTTTACTATCTGTCCGGGCTACACACGTATTTACATTTAAGGAGTAGGAGTAGTAAAGTAGAGTCTTAGAAGAAATCCATCCCCATTTGTATGGAGGGAGAGCGCAAAACTACGTAGGAATAAACATTTTTAGCATACCCTGTCGTGATTCAAACCCCGACCTCCTAATCATTCGAAAATCAAACTATATAATTTCTACTTGAAATATCCTGGATAAGTAATCGTTTAATGTTGGTGATTTTTTAAATAATTTTGTTTATATTATGTGTAATTAAATTACCTGATATTTCGTGGTTTATTTTAATCATTCTCTATTTAACTGCAATAATAATGATTGGTGTTATAGGTGTCAGAAATTAATGGCAAAATAATGATATTATTCATATGTTTAAAATCAAACCTGGCAACGCTTTGTTTTTCTTCGCAAATATACAGAAAAGAATAGTCATCCAAACCAGTTTTTTATTAGTTTTAGAAAATTATTCCAAATTTTAAATTTCCAGCTTCGAGGTGCACATGATTGTAAACCGGAGCTACAAATTTTTAAATTTCAGACCTCTCCATGCAACATATATCGCGCAATACTCATGACAGATACACAAACAAAATCTCCATTTTATTACTCTAGACTCATTATTGATTGAACTATTACAAAATTATCTGTGACTCAACGTCTTTACACCTTGACAAACTGTGACTGGGTTTATCTGCTCTGATCATAAATAAATGGACAGTACACCGAACACATTTTCTCGCTACTTAACCTAGAAATGGAGAGATGTACTTATTACTCGTAAGATATCCGAAACGAAGTAAGACATCGTTATAAAAAATAATATGAATTGAATGGTACGAAACTCCGCACGGACTTTCTCGCTTTATTGTTTAAAAATGGAGATATATTTACTCAAAATCCGTAATATAATACACACTAGCGAACCCGAGAACAAATTGCGCTATACAGACGTAAATTTTTTTTTTTACTCGTGGTTTTAAATTTTATAATTCTATTTTTAAAAATTAACATCTTCATTTATATATTTGGACCAATAAAAAATATTGATATTGGGTCCCAAAGGGTCAACATTTCGTATTAAAATTTTTACTTCCGATTTTAAAAAAAAAATTGTATTTTAGTTCCCCTTTATTAATTCCAGTGCTGTGTAGTGTGGAATAAAGAAAACCGCAATAATTGCGATGTTTGGTTTGAGCTGTATTACATAAAGCTCATCTAAGGCGGGAGAATTGGTGACTTCTAGAAGAACGTTCTTATTGTAAACATTGGCTGAAGGTGACTAATGGCCATCTATTCGGAAATAGTTATTATTTGTTTAGTTATAATATATTACTTATAAAAAGTGTTAACAAATGATTCTAACAATACACTATCTATTCGCGGGGTGAATTGCACATATATGGTCGTACATCACAACTTACTACCCTTTTGAGCTATCCGAATTTTGATAATGGGGTAGCTAGGAGGAAGGTAGAACTTAGATGGAATATAAATGCATTTATGGAACGGAGTGTAAAATAATTTACCAAATTCCAACCTCAATACACCCCACCATGGTTTGAACCCTAATATGCCAGTCATAGATCCAGTATATCGAGAATTTATGCGATCAGGACGCTGATTTTTTTTTAAAAACAGGGTGAGGTTGTGTTATTGTTGTAAGAAATAAAATTATGGAGTTTAAGCATCCATTCCCTCCTTCCCTATTTAAATCAATCGGAAATAATGGATTTAAATAGTAACAAATTAATTTAATTTAAATCAAAAATGTTTCATTAGAAATAAAAAAGATTTACGCAACCAGTTTTAACGTCAAAATGCGCCACCATTCTTTACCACGCAGCTATAGGCCTACTTGCTACCCTCACTAAATAAATAGATCAACCCGACAAATGGTTCTGACAGTCATTTGTCATACCTATTGATTAGATGAGTGTTTTCGCAAGACTGATGAACTCTTAGTTACTAATTATTGAATTTGTCTTGTCGGTTTTTTGTATGGGGCTTTATCACACCTTTTAAAAAATAGAATCCAAGAAAAAGCAAAGAAATTATATTGGTTGGAACCTTTAAAAAAAATCAAAATTTTATTTACATATTTTTAACGTTCGCTGCGTCTAACAAATTATCCATTCTATATGCTCGTATACACTAATAATATTGAGATAAATAAGATAGAATTTAGAGAAAATGTGTCCTCATTTACCTCAATGGTGAGTAATAAACCGTTTAGGAAAAAAACACCTCAATACATCAAACTAGAATTTTATCCCTGACCTCCACATCCCTGGAAGACCTGACTTTACTGACGACCTAGTCTATGTGCTCACCAATGCGGGAAACATCCTATTACTATGACATGAAGTCTGTTGATGTTGTCTAAAGTATCGAACTCTCAATGTATCATATTGTCTCTGTAGTTTTCCAGTTTCACTCAACGCTAATGGCGATAAGCTTCCTTCAATTGAGCTGATATTAATAGGACAAAAAATATCCCTCCTTGTCTTTAAACGTATCCAAACTAAAATAATAAATATGAATCAACGAAAATAGAGTTTTAACTACTAAATACCCAATGTTGGTAATCATCTATAATCGAAGCAGGATATAGTTAAATTTTAATAAGCATGGCTTTTTAGAAAATACGAACATAATTGTATGGCTAAATTTGATTATTTTTACTAATATATTAGTGTTTTTATAGCTATTTATAATGTTTATCAAAATATATAGTTGCAGATCAAATTAATTGGCGTAGGAATACGTGAAAGTAGATCTAGTAACTTTTTTGTTGTTAGTTAAGGCCTTTCCTATGAAAAAGTGACTGGTCGTATACAAGTATATTATAGGTTATTTTGAAGTAAAACAAGAGCAAGGTGAATGCGGTTGGAAGGAGATCTAGGAAATGTGTTTGAAAAAACTCGTATGAGCAGAGCCAGTAATGAATGGGTGCTGAACGAGTGCTGTTTGAAAGGAAATCCAATAGGTCAATGTGAAAGAGGAGTCTTACGTTGGTTTGGGCATGTTGAAAGGATGAGTGTGGATTGAGTGACGAAGCAAATATATGGAGGTAGAGTGTGTGGATCAAAAAAAAGGGGTAGAACATGTAAGACATGGCTAAATGTTGTAGACTAATGTGTGAAAAAGAGAACGATAAAGAGTTTTAAGAATAAAAGAGCATGCATAGCTCGGTGTATTGATATTGTTGAAGCAAAGGAAGTATGCAAGTATAGGGAAATGTGAAGAAAGTTATTAAGGATGGATTAAGTACGGAGTTTTTTTTTAAGCTGTATTTACAGTTTCTTGGCTTATCCACAAGGGAGCAGAGTGATTGTATTTATGTATGTAACAATGTTTGAGTTTCACACACGTGGGGCCATACAAAGTATATAGAAGCGACGAACTCTGTTTAAATATGCTGTTTATTTATTTATTTGCTTCTTTCCTGATCGACTACAAGTTGTATGTATAAAATTCTCCCCTTCCCCTCTTTTACTCCCCCAACCCAATACAACTCTGTTCAATACTATCGTAAGCTCTGTCTCTGCCTCGACCAGAAGTTGTTACACGGATAAGACTCTTGGAGTGTTTACTTCAGTATAAAAGGAATTGCTCGTCAGTTCCCTGTTGGATCAGCTATAAGAGAAAGTCTTAAGTTGATCTAGGATGGAGAGACAGGAAAAAAAAATCGTTTGAGTCTTTCGGACAGTCTGGGTGGATGGAGAGACCGTGAGAAGTTTTGGATGGTTGTGAAGGGTTGGTGGGTAAAAGGGTTGAAGGGTGGAGGTGTCCGGTCCCACTCCAAACCCCACTTTTTGACATCTCTAAGCTCTTGTGTAGCAAGTTGCTAGAACTTAATGCCGTTTCGACGAAGGAGGAGTTATTGGATGATATTTCCCAATCGTTAATTCTTGTCACTTAAGACTATTGGTGGTTTCATGGTCTAACGCGTCCCTCTTGTGTTATACTAGATCGCCAATGACGGGGATAGCGGGTTTAGAATCCCAATAGGATGTACTGAAAGTGTTATATTCTTAAATAGTTTCCCCCTTCTCCCTCCACGCAAATTAGGGTATATTTCTTCTAAAATTCTGCCTTCTGTAACCCTGTTTCACTAACCTAATTAATATATGTGCATAACCAGAATGTTTTCTGTGAGAGTAAGATAAAATCGCAAAACAATCACGCAAGAAATCTGTTACCAAAAGGTAATTTCGATCTCCCCAAATTTTCATGAAGAGAAGGATGATTTGTGTTTCTCCTCGTCTTAGTACCCCTTAGGGTTGCGTGGTAATGGAATAGGTGTGAGGAAGCTATGAATTTAAGAATCAATGTGCCCACCCTGGCGTGTAAGTATAATGGGGAACCATCTATGAAAAAAACCAGTTTCAATACACCAACCGGGACTCAAATCTCGCTCTCCTTGTTACCGATAATCCGGCCAAACACGAGAGTGATGCATTAGACTATTAAACAACTGACAGGAGCTGGAAAGTTTTTATTTTTCTACCACGTCTTACTATCCTTTCGAGTTATACGCTGAAAGGGTTATTACTTAATAAATATATAAAGGGGGGGTCTAATATAAGTTGTTGTTGTTGTTATTATTATTATATTAGCACTTAATAAAGATTTTAAGATTAACTCTTCATCCAGTAAGCACGGTATATTTTCGCGGTCCGTGCAGATTTACTATTTTGGCTTTAATGGTATCCAAACAAAATTATTTCAGAGGTGGTCGGTCACTCATAATCT